>CM045772.1:8057160-8240173 GCA_025200525.1 Camellia lanceoleosa
TGGTTCATGCTCCATTGCAGAGGGGATTGGAAACCATGATTTGGTGCCAAGAGGCTGAATCTATGTTGAACTGGAACTCCATTGTTACATGCATGACGTTTAAAATTGGCAGTGATTTTCGAGTTGAATCATAAGTTGAATTAGTACGACGATGTCCATGTCATAGTTTCATGGTCCATGTTTTCTATTTCTCCTTGTTTTCCTGAATCCATATTGACGTTTCCGAATTGAGCAAGAATTGAAAACTGATTTTGGCTTGAAAGTCTGGCATGCATTGCATGTTTTGAAATTTCCGTTTCCTGAAAACGGGTTTGAATTTTGGATTTAATTGACTCACCTACCTTGGGGCTTGGATTCATAAATTGCTTTTGAAACTTGTTATACATCATGTTTTAGGATGTATTCTCCAGACTTAAATGGGCCCAAGAGGTCGAGAATTGAGTCGAGAATGCTTCGGTTTGAAGTTTGGAAGGCAACTGAAATTCCAGATTTCGCTTACTTCGCCGAGCGGTAGATTACCCTCAGGCTCGAGTTGTACTTCAACGCTTCTTCTCGGGAGCCACAGAAATAGGACATTGGTGGCTCGAAAGCGTAAAATCGAGCATCCAAAGATTTCCTGATCGCTTCATCGTTTACCCAGACCGCCGAAAGCGAAGTGATTTCGTTCGCCGAAATAAGCTTTCCTTTGACGGCAACCTCGCCGAAAGGAAGTGAAGGCTCTCGCCAATCGAGATCCCTCGCTTTCAATTAGAACTTTTGAGAAATGCTCTTCCAATCAGATTTTTGCATCCTCATTCCATCCTAGGCATTCTTAGGCCTAGTTTAAGGCATCTTAATGCAGGACTTATAGACATAGAAACCACACCGAGGAAATTTAGGATTTAATTATCATCCTTCCCGGATCATAGAAACTTAGTGTGTGTTCTATTTGTTAAATCGCTTAGGGTTGGCTTCTGGACGGACGTTTTAGCTGCTATTAGCCCAATCGTGAGTAACGATTGTGTAAAAGATATGTTCAAAATGGTTATCTCTTGAATATCAACCTGAATCAATGGCTTATTGAACTCGATATTGTTTATCGAATGAATGATCGATTCCTCAGATTCAACTCGTATCAGAGCCAGGCATCCTTAGTACCTCTATCGCGTATCATGACATCGTTATCGCTACAGTAGCTCGTCGTTGCCTCGCAGGAACTACATATCTGCTTCGGGATTAATGGCTCATCATCATGGGTTCATAAGACCCGTCCTTTGGACCCATCAAGTTATAGTAGGCTAATAGGTACAAAAATTATACGACCGATTGATCAAAATACTAAAAAGACCGAATATCATGCAAGCATGAACCGCTAAGCATCGTAAGGACATATCTATTCATAACCTCCTTTACGATTATGTTATTCACTGGCCTTTAGCTTCATCACTGCTTATATATATATATGTAGGTTCTCAGCAGCCCTGCAGAGCTGTGAAGCGCCGGCTGGTCCCCGCTTTGTCAAGCCAAATTTATGTGCCTTCATCAAGCGAGGTTCCGGATGCTGCCAATGCGTTATGGCTCGGGGTGTTTTGGTAGTTCCCCATCGGTCTCCCTCACTGCTTTTTGTACTCATCAGAGTAGACTATCTAACGCTTTTACTATACATTTCATATCGGCAGGATTAGGGTCCCCGCATCATCAATGTTTATATGATTGTATAGATCAGTATCATCAGGATTGTAATGTTTCCGAACCTATGAGCGTGTATGAAAAATGTTTTTGGCATACAGATTGTCATGTTTCAATGGACACTAGTTATTTATCGACGATCGATTCCCCGCCAGTTCCCCAGACTGCTTAATCAGACATCGTTCGCAGTTCTTTGTATCTCTATCGACATTCAGCCAGACGGTATGAGAACCCATAATAAGGTCTGCTCATACATTCATGGAGACTTAACATGGCTACCTTGGCCTCGATCCAACAGTAACTTTCATCTTGGCCTCTACGTTGTTTAAGCGAACGCCGAGTTTACAGGCAACAACTCTTGGTCTTAGGACTAATTCTTCTTAAAATCCTCTTTTCATATTGCAGAAAAGAACGAGTAATGTTGATCACTCGGAGAAAGTTAGAAAACGAATGAACAAGTTAGTAGAAATTTTGAATACGAGAACTCGAACTAGTAAGTGCTAGAAGAGATAAGAGTTGAAAGCTACTCATGTTTCGCATTAGAGCTGTTGCATCATTAAAGCAAAGCTTAGTACCGGGAGATCTCTAATAAGATTTACTTAGATCAATTCCAACGTGAGAAGAATTCAAGCGGTGGAAAGAGCGACACCAAACCTCAATATTATCAATGGCACTTCAACATCAAGTTTTGATTGGTTGGTCTCCAATCGCGATGGCAGGAGCCCGTGATCATCGATTTTAAAGGCACTTGGGCTTGTCATTTAGCTTAGGGTTTCTATTTTCTTCGACAAGTAGGAAAGCCCAAATTACTTGCTTCCCAAGCAGCTCTTTTCTCGACGCCGAGGCACTCTTCTTTTAACGCTATCTAACTCTTTTGAGATTGACACCCAGATCATCGGTGATCAACTCGTGATATAAGGCCTTTGCCTTTAGCCCTTCTTTATCCTTTTTTGTTTTTGTTCGGGCTGGAAATAAGATATGAAGAAGAAGCGTTTCTATAGCGACTACTTCAGCTAGCAGAGTATCGAGGGTAACCTTTGGTACCAAAATGGATTGTTGGCAAGGCCAATGGGTTCAATGGATTAAATGCCAATTCTTTAGAATCTCGTCAGTTCGCGATTTTGGGCTCTGTCAGAGATGTTTAGTGGAGCTCGTTGTAGGTATCGCGCCAGGATATAGGGATGAGTTGGGGATAGATGTTTATGGTAACCTCATGGATCGTAAGAAAAAGCTTGATCATCCCCGGTGAAGAAGTAACTGGAGGATCGAGGCAGCGATGGAGTTAGACTTCTCCGACGGACGTTGGGCAACGCCAACTTGTATGTTGGGATATAATTAAGTAGCAAAGGAGCTTTGGCGCTTGTAACAACCCCAACCCATGATTAATGTTAATCCATGGTTAATTACACCTAACAAGAAATTAATGTGAAAAATTTGCACCATGTGTTGTTTCTCTTTGTGTTTATATCTGCTTAACATATAAAGATCTATTCATGTTTTTATTTGGGTTACAAATTGAAGGCCTTATCGCATCCCATTCGAGAGAGATTGACTTGATTTGTGTGTTATTTAGAATTTTTAGAATTTTAAGTAGGTCCAATTAAAATTTGGTTCTTAATTCCATTAAATTAGATTAATTTAATGGCTCATTCGATTTGTCTTAATTATCTACCATTAAACAAGCCTATATAAGGCTTCTTTGTGTACTCCTACTTACTCTTTTCTCTCATGTCAACACATTTTGAGCTCACATACACACACAACCAACGAAGAGAGAGAGAGAAGAAGAGAAGTTGAGCTCAAATTATAGAGATTATTAGGAGAACTTGGAAATTTGGACTTAGGAACTCAAGGACCAAACTTCTAGCTTTCATCTTGACAAGTTTAGATAAGAATCCAACCCTTTGTTTGAATAACTATAAAGTGTAAGACATGAACTCTAGAGAATTAAGTTGAGTAATGTTGAGTAATGTAAGAATTGGGTTAGAAATGAAGAGTATTGAGCCATACCATGTATGCATGCATATTTTCTCACATTTTGAGTTTAATTTCCAAGAATTCCCTCATACATGTCTTGAATTCACCTTAATTTTAGGAAATCATCAAGTTTCATGTTGTTTTGTAGCATTTCATCATATTTTGAGAAGCTTAAGTTCAAAGAAATTCATGCATGTCATGTTCATAGAACATTCGAAATTTTAAGTTAAATTTTTGCACAATTGCGTTATTAGGCCATGATTTCTTGAAATGATCCTAATTCATGATGTTTTATCATTATAAGTGCTCCTCAAGTTTTAGCCCACAAAATCGAAGTTTGATACTTTAAGATTGAGTTTTGAACTTTGGAAGCAAATCGTACCTGTATTCTCGCTTCCTCAATACTCGTTTAATTTTAATCCACGGCGTTTATACAACTTTGAGCAAGGTACTTCCACCTGGCGACCGAAGTCATGAGTCGAAATGCAAGCTCTTAGAAGTTCTTATGTTTTGTAGTCCGCTGAGTGACAAAGTTGCGCTTGAACGAGGGCATGTCTCTCACACCGGCGGCATCACTGGAAAAATCAAGAACCAAAGACTTTTTGCAAATTTGTAGACCTTCAACGAGAGTTATGCCCAGCGTAATCTCACATTTTGCATGTCTACTCGAGCAAGGAAAGCCACGCCAAGCGTGGACCATGTCTTAGCAAGTTTTGAAAATGTTTTCAAGCACATTTTGCATCCTTATTCCATCCTAGGCATTTCTAGGCCAAGATCAAGACAACGAGTAAGGATAAAGACTAGAACACACTAAGAACAAAAAATAAGTTATGTACAATTCGAGGTGTGTTCCAATGTATGTATCACAGTCATGTGAGGTCACGCTACCAAGTTAAGCGAATTGCCTACCCTACTCGTCTATTTGGAGCCACCGGTTATCTGTGAGTACTAACTTAGTAAAACTATGTTCAAGTTAAATTATTTTTTTGTCTATGAATAAGATCTGTTTTATGAAATGTGATGAATGATTGTCTAATTTTCGATAAGTATTTATAATGAGTATGTTATCACCTCGCATCGAAGGTTCTTTATGTATAACCGACAAGTTATCTGATTTCTACTGGAGGTTCTTTATGAATCGACAAGTTATCCGCTCTCACCGAGGTTCTCATGAATCGACAAGTTATCCGCCTCAAATCCCGAGGTTTCTTATGGAACCGACAGTTATCTGCATTCGGAGGAGGTTCCTCTATGGAACTAACAAGTATAATCTATGATGCTCGTATATGATCTATTAGTGCTAACTGATAAACCATGATGATCAAGTATGAATTCATGAATTGTATATGATGTGAATAAGAATCACGAATGTAAACTAGCTAGTCATGAGACATCATTCATTTAACCCTTTACTTTTGTTATTATTTACTAGTCTCCGCCACTATTTATATTATGTATGTAGGTGATCAAGCACACAACCAAGCCTGTAGTTGAGGACCAAGCCAGTTTTTGTCGCCAACCTTTGCGCCGAGGAGGTTCGATTAAGTCAAGTCTAGTGGCTATATTGTTATGATTATATAAGATTTTGTTTCTTTTGCTCCTGAACAAGTTTCTCTGTTTTATGTACATGAAGTGATGTGTAAATCTTGTATCTTTTGACATCACTTATATGTTTATAAAAGTTTAAGATTATCTGTCTCATATATGTCTTCCTGACTCGATAGACTATGTATATTTTATGTATTTACTCCAATCCCTAATTATATTTATATTATGTTATGAGGCCTTTGGTAATACAAAGGATTACTAGCC
Source organism: Camellia lanceoleosa (assembly GCA_025200525.1). NCBI lineage: Eukaryota > Viridiplantae > Streptophyta > Magnoliopsida > Ericales > Theaceae > Camellia > Camellia lanceoleosa. The sequence continues at coordinate 8,062,618 of CM045772.1, forward strand.
GGTTACAACGCTAAATCTATAGGGACTGTCTCGGGTCGTGACAACGCCGGTCAATAGGCAAGCCCAAAGAGTTTTTCAAGTCCTTGCTAGAGAAAAAGTTTGTCGAAAGTCCTTTGCTTTGGGAAGAAGCTGCAAAAAGAACAAGAAAGGAAAAACATTCAAAAAGATATATGAGTTGACAAGTCCTAATAGAAATAGGATTAAAATGATGACCCGGCTTCTTACCATCACCCTCTTTAAACAAATCCGACGGCAGAGGAAAGAGATGAAGATCATCATTAGCAAAGAACTCCCATCTGCAGAAGATAAAGTAATCATCTCCAAAGACCTTTGTTGGAGTCCGGGAGGCCATTATGATTTTGTATGCAAGGATCTAGGTTTCGTGTAGTAAATGTAGCCTTTTTAGACTTTAGGCCACACATGGTATAACACATCGAATGTCGGATAATGTTATCCTAACATTTTCTCGACGATAAAGTAATTATACCATTGATGGCTAATGATAGGGTTGAGTTTATAGTAGTGAAGGATTTCTCTAAAGAGAATGTCTAAGAGAAACCGAAGTCCGCATTCTATAAAGGCCACAACGGGGAAAGGCATGGAGTCTCCATCTGGCATGATATAGTCCTCCTTCCCAGCTAATCTAATCTGGACGTCGGCAGAGATAGAAAACTATCTCCTAAAGTACTTGAGCTTTTTGGTCATAACCTCCATAAACATACCCATTACCTAATAAGGGTTGGGCAATAGAGTGATGGATATAGGTTTGAATACCTCGATTAAAACCTAAACTAGCACTAGGGCTAAGGTTTTTTCAAATCTAAGGGAAGTTTGTTTCAGTTTCTTCTAAGTATTTGGTTTCTAGACGAAACCCAATTTTAAGTCTATACAAAAATAAGAATTGAGGGAAAAATCTAGAAATACAACAAGAAAAATAGAAAAATGAGCAAGATTCAGAGTCAAAAGCAACAAAGGCAAACAAAATTCAAAGAATGGAACAGAGCAAAACATGTAGGAAGAAATACGAGATATAGCAAGCGATTGCTAGACATTCAAAGTGACCAAGACAATATGTCAAAGACGAAGCTAGCCATACAGATGATAGTCCAAGAACATGAATTACAAATACAGTACGAGTGTATGAAAGCAATGTGCTCAAATCACAAGCAAAAACAATGGCGAAAGTTCAAGGAACAAGACAGATTTAAGAATAGAGAATGTCTCATACTAAACAAAGTACAACTACAAAACCAGATGTAACTTCCACAACAAACAGATATGGAGTGGAATATATGGAAAAACTCAAAAAGAAGAAACTGAGGACTTATCGAGTGGAGTCGACAGAAAGTATGCTAGAATGAGGATCGCCGAAGTCCAACAATGGTATTGTCTAGAGCCTGATAGTAAAAAGCTCGCCGGAAGCGGTAGTTAGATGATCACAGAAAGCTCGAAAAAAAGGTAATGGAGGTTTGGGGAAAAATTTGTAGACAGAGAAAACTTTGAGAGAGAGTGCGAGAATGCGAAGTAAAAAGACAAAGAGAGAGAGAAAGAGTTTTTGTTAAAACGTGAAAAAGCGGCAAAACATAATTAAACGCCTGACGACGTGTTTGTCAGCGGCGCAGACGCAGAAGCAACGCCACCTAACGGCGCGTGTCGCATTTAATCAATGAGAAAAGGACGCGGCGTAACAGTTGAAAACCGTGTTGACACTTCACACGCCAGATAAAACTCTTAGAGTTCTTGATTTAACAAAGTAAAAACCTCGGCCACCAAGGAGCTCAAATAACTTAGTTCTTGGTTCTTGGCCATTAATAAAGATGGACTGCTGACCAACGAGCCATGGTCTCGGCCGAAGGATAAGTGAATCTAACAACGATGTAGGCTTCATCACCTCAAAGTTGCCGAGGTAATAGAACCCAGGGCGCTTGTTGGGACATTTGTTATGGGGACATATTTTGTGAATAATAGCATGTGGCCAAGGTGACGCCAAAATGTCACCGAGGTGCCACGTGGCCCCGTCATGCGCCAGGTAATTTGATAGGCCGATGTTATCTACGAAGATACAGGTGAATTGAGATAAGCAGATAAGAGGCAAGAGTCTCTAGAACAAGTGAAGGATCTCGGCCTAGATAAAGATAAAACTCTTAGGAGTTTATCCCTATCTAGCCGAGAGTCCAAATGAGCATTGAGCATCGCCCAATCGGGTTGTAGGCTTCAACAGGATCAAGTCAATGCCGGCTATATAAGGTGGCACCTCAAAGGGCCTAAGGTATGCTTTCATGTGTGACATACTGTGAGCAATAAGTTCTTTCTTGTGAGTTTAAGCACAATTTGCTATCTTTGAGAGATATTTGATTACTGACTTGAGCGTCAGAGTGCCCCCAGGTGGACGAACCATTGCCGAATTTTTATCTTTCTGTGATAGGTTGTTCGGGCTTAATCTATTCTGCCGATACTCTCCAGCTAAGTTCTCCATTTGATTGTGAGATCAAAAATCAACACCCACACAATATCACTCTAAATTCTCAATTAATAGATGTTACACTTTGTCACCGAAATTATGTAAATCTTCCATCAAGGATCCGACGCATAAATTAATAAAGAATTGATATATGACTTACACATGGTATTTCAAATTTTGAAGATCGTATTCTTCTATATCCATTTATTTTTATCTCTTTTTCCCTTATTTGTCTTGCCTACATCAAAAACAACCATAACTATCTACATTATGGCCAATTGTTGCTGCTTTGAGTAGGACAAAAGGGGGAAAAAAAACAATAATGTTATTTTAAGTATTCTGTGTAATATTTGAGATGTCATGTGCAAGTCACAAGTCAATTTTGTATCTATCTATGTAATGAATCCTTAACAGAAAATTTACATTGATACAAATTAATAGTTCAAGATTGTTAAAAATGTAACATTGTTTTGTTAAGTGGATAAAGTGATATTAAATGATAGTTCAACGAGGTAAATTATAATTTATCATATAGTTAGAAAGATATTTTTGTCATAAAGGACTAAATTGAGAAAAGAAGATAGATTAAAGGGTGTTGCAATTTGCAATTGAAGGGGGATCAAGTGACATTGGAGAATAATTTAGAAGGATAAATCATAATTTACCCTCTAAAATTTTATTTTCAAGTCGATGGAGAAATGTCAAGCCAATTTGAGAAACCAAATAAAAGTTGAAAAGCTAGAGATTGAGGGTTCAAATTTTGTCAAACGTGAGATTGAGTATGAGAGCTTCATTAGTTTCTATCTATTCTATATGTCACTTGTAGTGATTTTACTCTCTATCGTCGCTTAATAACTTTCTCTCGTCATATCTTTAAGAATAAGTTAGATATATAATTATATTTGGGTTTTTAAAAAAAAATCATTACAAATTTGTTATTTTTGTCAATAGCAAAAACCGGTCAACTATTCTGTTTTGTTGATAGTAATTAAAAATGAAAATAAACTCCCATTTTAAATATTATTAACTTCGCATAACCAAGTAATTTCAAATGCTTAACGCTAGACCTATTTGAACCACAATCGCACTGATGAAACCAGGACTTGGCCTTTGCTCTTGTTTCTCCCAACCACATATTTTCTGATTCAACTTATTTATTTATGAAAATAAACAATGTGAAAAATAATATTTTTAACTAGGGCTGCATGTGGGTTGGCTATGTTATATCAAAGTCAGTCGAATCTGTTGGGTAACTGATAAAAAAGTTACTTTACAAAAAAAAAAAATTTACTTTAAAAAAATTATATAAAAGTTTTTACTTTTCAAGTTTATCTAATTTAAAAGGATGTAAAAAGTTAAAAAAAACAAAACAAAAAATTATTGACAGTAAGTACCAAAAATAAAGGCAAAAATAAATCAACTTTTTTTAATCCCTTTTTAAAAGAAAAATTTTATATTTTTATTATTTTTAGTTCGGTCTAGTCTAATAGACCTAAAATTGAAAGAAAAAAAATTAATTAAAAAAAACACTAAAGATGAAAAAGTGAACAAAAATACTACAAAAAAGTTAAACCTAACCTAAAACCGAACAAATTCAAACTTGAAAAGGATTTTTCTAATTCTCGAAGAATGAGAGGCAAAAGGATTGATCGAGAAAGATCTCTTATTCTTATTATAAGATCGTGATTGGAGCCGCATATGTTTGGTAAAGAAAATAATCTTCTCCTTTGAGAAGAATCAAAAATAAATATAGAGAGTATTCAATTGGAACATGAAAACGTGACTAAATGAGTCCTCTCGGGACGGAGTGGAAGAAATGAGGAGATTCTCAAATGAGAATAAGGATCCAATGACTTTGAAAGAATTAAACGAGGAGTCCTATGAGGTGAAAATCTCATGTACGGGTTCTGTAGAGTAGCAGTAAAGGTGACTTATCTGTCAACTTTTCTACTATCACTCCCAAAAGACAAAACTCTACCTTACGTAAAGTTGTCGGAGTACGATTAACCTCTAACTCAATCAAGATATGAGCATAGCCCAAACTCCCATTTTCATCTTGGGATAGGAATCTCCGCAAATAATGCAATAAATCATTGCAACACATTTGTAACTTTTTTTTAACAATAATTTGACTATCTAATTAATTATACATAATATATAAATCACCGTTAAACACTACTTAAACTACCATTTGCAAGAATTATTTGCAAAGAATTTTATGGTCTTCTTATATAATCAAAAAAAAAAAAAAAACTATGGTATTTTTGAGTCATAGGTTCTCAATTTTAGACTTAGTTTTACCTCTACATTTTAATTTATCATATTTACACTTTTTTTTATTTAAAGAAAAAAATTCAAATTTATACCCTTTACACTAAATACGTAATCAAGTTATTATATGGTTAAAATGTCTATTACATGTTGTGAAACACAATCTTCATTATTTTTTTAATTATTATTATTATTATTATTATTATTATTATTATTATTATTATTATTATTATTATTATTATTTCATGATTGAAATGATAAATATATATATTTTAGGTGTTAAGGGTGGGGATTTAAGACACGATACGGCAATACAACTCGAACCATATATGAAATTAGCAGGTTAGGGTTGACCATTTCTTGACACGAGCATGAATGTGACATGACTCGATAACACGAATATTAAACAGGTCAAGTTAGTGTTAAATTTATATAATACGAAATTGATATGAATAACATGTACAATGAAGAATCGATTACACATTTTAATATTATTTTTACTAAAGAGTATCATGACATTTTTAATCTCTTCGTAATTACATCCAATCTATTAAAAGTATGTAAAATGCAATTTTAAGTTTAATATTAGTTTTGTTTTTGCTTTTAATTGACTTGAATGTATTTTTTTGTCTATTATTTAAGTTAATCTAGTAACAAATATAATAATAAAATATAATTTCTATAAATTAAGAAAATAAAACTAAGTTGAAATCAAATATTTTTATAAATAATTTCATTTAATAGAGACTAGTTTCATTAAATTTAACTTGTGAATTTTTTTTATATTTTTTTTCATACATTTGATATTTTTAATTAATAATAATTTTTTTTGACATGACACGTTAACACGAAATGAACCGGATACAAATAAAAAATGACACAAAACGATAACACAAAATAATAAACAAATCGGATTAACATTAAAATAATTCTAACACAAATCCAAGATAACACGATATGAACACGACCCAACACGATGCCTACCCTAGTCAATCATGCATTACTACCTTGCATTAGTTTGTGCCAATGCTGGCCTGGTATGTAGCAAACCCCTATATCAGGCCCAATAGACAGCTTGGGCCCTGTCAAACCCATAATATTAATAAGGGGTTGCATAGCGATCCTAACGTTGTTCTTAAACCATACACCTCTTTTGCTATTAGTATTTGGGCATTGGAAAATGATTCATATCTTTAATTTGCCCCGGCAATTTCATTTTAATAATGTGAAATTAGAGAAGATTAAAGATGTGAGAGAGAGAGAGCGCAATGCTCCATCATCTCAATTTCCCCCTAAAAAAAACCTCCCCCAATGATATGCAAATAATTTTGAAAGAAGAGAGAAGAGTTGACTTGTTGATATTATTTGTCATATCATTGGGAAGGAATGTGGAGGGATGAAGCATTTTTTTTAGAGAGAGAGAAAGGAGAGTATAAGACCGTTTCACATGAGTCTTAGCCATGTCATTGGGATGAAATTGGGAAGCCTCAATTAGGAAAAACTATATAATATTCCTAGAATGTCACGTATTCACACTTCAAGACTAATCATCATACACCGTGCCCTTTTATGTTCCTCAATCACCCAATATAAAATTATGGGCCTACCTTCTCAACCAATCACAATACTTGTATAATAATCCTGACCCATGATTAATTGTTAAGTCATGATTAAGTATGCCTAATAAGTAATTAAAATGAAATCTTGAGTTAACTACATGTATATTGCATTATTGTGTTTATATCTCTCTGCCGTAGAAATATCTGTTTGTGTTTCCGCTTTACTTTGCGAATTGAAGGCCTTATCAGTATTCGATCATGAAATTGACTTGGTATATATGTTATTTAGAATGTTTAGAACATTATGATAGGTTCAATTGAAATTCGATTCGGAACAAATTAAATCAGAATAATTAATGCCCATTAAATAGTTAAAGCCAAGATTAATTAAGTCAACTTAATGGGGCCTATATAAGGCTCATGTATACTCTAGACTACATTTAGGCCAAGTTTGGCATGTGCCCAAAAAGCTAAAAACTTATTCAAAATGTTAAAAAATTATCACTATTCACTAAAAGTCAAAAAGTACAGTTACACAACTTCCAATCCTAATTTTTCCCTACATACTAATTTATACAATTTTTTAATACACATTTTTCCATAAAAAGTAAAAAAGTTAACTCAAACAACCATATTTTTTTCCTCAACTTTTTAATCTAAAAAGTCAAAAAGTGCACTTATTTAGGACATCCCAAACAACCCCTTACACTCTTGTTCCTTCACTCTAGAGACTTCAAACGTGAGAGAGAGAGAGAGAGAGAGAGAGAGAGAGAGAGAGAGAGAGAATTAAAAGGTGAGAGTTGAATTTAAGAAGGAAATGAAGGACATTGCTGGAAGGCTTGGGGAATTACTCAAGATTACTTCTAAACCTTAAGGAATTGAGAACCTTAGGTAAGAATTCTAGCCTTTAGCTTTATAGTTTAGTTGGGTAATGCATAGAATCAAGGGAGATAGGTAAATTCACATGAGAATTGAACTAGAAATGAAGGAATATAAATCATACCATGCATGCGTGTCTATTTGAACACAATTTGAGTTTGATTTCAAAGAATTCTCTTATATATGTGTCCATCTTACCTTTATTTTGAGAATTCATCTTGTTTAATACCATTTCATATCAATTGATCATGTTTTGAGAACTTTGTAGTCAAGATAAAAGCATCGTGTTATGTTTTCAAAGAATTGAGTGTTGTTTGCACAATTGGCAAGCTTTTGGGGCATGATTTTGTGAAATGATTTTGAATTCACCATGCTTTATCCGTTTACAAGTGTTTCCTCAAGTTTCTTCAAGATTTTGGCCCAAAAGACTATGATTTGCAGCTTTAAATTTGAGTTTTGAACTTGGAAAAGCAATCTGGAAATTCCAGATTCTATCTCCGCTGGCGATCGAACATCGCTCGACCCCTATGTTTTGCACCTCCGCTCGAGCGACCAAAAGTTGGCTCGAGTATAAAATGCATGCTTCCAGAAGTTTACATGTTTTGCAGATTGCTCGGCGACAAAAGTTGCGCTAACGAAGTACTCGATCTTGTACTCGAGCACCTCGATCTTACGCTCAGCGGCCGTTGAGCGGAGAATTCACACAATCGATTTTTGCAAAGTTTACAGACGCCGGTGACCACTCACATTTTTGACCATCCACTTGAGCGAAGGAAGTTGCGTTCAAGCGAGACCCCTATTTTTAGCATATTTGCCTAAGGGTTTTTAAGGGCATTTTGGCATCCTCATCGCATCCTAGGTATTCTTAGGCCATATATAAGACATAATGATGAGGATAAAGACTAGAAACACACTACAAACAAAATAGAATAAAAGTTAACGAATTCTGAGTGTGTGTTTCATTATATGTGTGTTTGTTATGTTTATGTAGGTCACGCGCCACAAGTTATCTAATTTGTCTGCTCTGTCTGTTCTGCAAGTGAAGCCATCTGTGAGTAATAACTCAGTAAAGTTATGTTCAACTTTATTTATTGTCTATATAATGAAATAAGATCTATTTTATGAAATATTATATTATATACAATGAATGAATGTCCAATTTCTAACAAGTACTCGTGGCATCCTTAGCACAAGGCCCTAGCTCGAGGGTAACAATACCGTGGTCTATGAGCACAAGGCCCTTGCTCGAGGGTAATAATACCGTGGTCTCATAGCCTTCACCCGGGGGTAACAATATCGTGGCTTAAGCATGTTATCTGTTCCCGGTACCGGAGGTTCCTTTATGGAACTAACAAGTATGGCCCTTAATGCTCTGTAATTGATCTATTAGCGCTATTAGATGTACCACATATGATCCAGCATAAACTCTGATTTCTGTATATGATTCGAACAACAATATGAATGTGAATCTGTTTCTGTTTTCTGAAGTATTATGGGACATCATTCATTCAACCCTTTACTTTTTATTATTCACTGGACTTTTGCTCACTATTTATAGTATGTATGTAGGTGAGCGGGCGCGTGACTAGGCCTAAGCTCTTGCCTGGAGAGTTTTGGCCTAGCCAACCACAGTGCTTTCCGGGGAGGTTTCTATTTTGAAAGTCAAGTTTTGTGACCCATGTCAAGAATGTTTTGCTATTTTGTTTTTTGTTGATTTGTACGCTGGACTAGCTCCCTTTTGTTGTATTGTCATGAATATGTGACGAAGACTATTGTATTTATGATGTCACATATATGTAAATAAGGTTTTGAATTTCAGTTCCATGTATATACGCACAACTCTATGGACTATGTATGTTCCTATATTTACTTTCCATGACCTTACCATGTCAAAATCTGTTCAGAGGCCTTTGGTAATCCAAAGATTATTGTCCGGTTACGACGCTAAACCTATAGGGGCGGGTTTGGGTCGTGACAAAGTAGTATCAGAGTAGGTGTTCTATCGCACACACGAGTCCATATGAGCTATAGGATGTCCTAGAAAAGAATTAGGGGCATTTCATCTGTATGCGTAGGTGTGTGAATTATAAGAACTTGCACGAACTAAACTGAACTAATGTGAACACATATAAAGCAAATTGATTTAGAATAGAACATATAGAACAAGGCTATTATGCCCATGTTTATTATTATCCTGTTTACCTATAGCAATGGACAATATAATAAGTAATGATGCCACTGAATCCTTTGAGGCTCGAACGAATCGAATGGAACAGATGCTTGCAGCTTTGATTGAAGCAAATGACACAACAATAGAGACAACAGCCTTTGCCCCCTCCACCTCCACCGATGCAAATTGAACCGGATAATAATGACATAATCAACTTAACCTAGAAGTTCATAAAGATGAAACCACCAACTTTCTTAGGTGATATTGAACCGTTAAGGACAGAAACGTGGCTACTTGAAATGGAAAAGTTATTTGAAGTGTTCCCCTGCTTCACAACTCAGAAAGTGCTTTTAGCCACCTATACCCTAAAGGATGAAGCTCGAAGATGGTGACTGTTAATTCGAAACAACAATGGAAACATGCCATGGGTTCAATTCAAGGAGATCTTCTACGATAAATATTTCCCTCAGTGTTTTCGCAATTGAAAAGTTTTAGAATTTCAGGAACTCAAGCATTGCAATATGTCAATAGCAAAGTATGAAGCCAAGTTCACTGAATTAGCTAGGTTTTCTCCACACATGGTGGATACCGATTACAAAAAGGCACGAAAATTTAAAGGAGGTTTGACATTAAAAGTGTTTGACCGAGTTGGCGTCTTAAAGTTGCCTACCTATGTGGAAGTATTAGACAGAGCATTAATGGCAGAAGCTACCTTAGCAGCGATGAAACAAAGCAAGGCCCCAACAACAACTGAATGAAGAGTTAAAAGATCTGGATCCAACTTTCGGAAGGGCCGCTCATTCTTTATAAACAAAAAGCAAAATACTAGATCTTCAAGCAGTTCAAGCCAAAATAGTGGGTCTATTTCAGTTTGTCCAAAATGTGGAAGGAAGCATAAGGGCATGTGTTACCGTGCATGTGGTGCATGTTTTTGGTGTGTAAGACCGCCACATGATTAGAGACTATCAGATAAGATTCGACAATGCTACCCGACTTGTGACAAATTGCGGATCCGCTCGCACCAAGATTAAATGAGAGAACCAATATCGGGAAAGAACCTTTGAGGCAAGGTCAAGTATTTGCACTGGTGCCTAGTGATGTACAGAACACTGAGTCAGTAGTGTCAGGTATGATTTCTATATGTGCTTAGAATGCCTACATGTTGATAGATTCTGGTTCTACGCACTCTTTTGTGTCGCACATTTTTTCTCGAAAATTAACTAGATCACTAGAGCCTATGAATTATTTATCATCTGTCTCTACACCATCTGGAGGTTCTATGATATGCGTGTATGTGTATTCATCATGTGACATTGTGATTGGTGATATTACATTATATGTTGATTTACTACCATTAGGTCTTGATCATTTTGACTATATATTTGGTATGGATTGGTTAACAAAATATTGTGCAATTATTGATTGTGTGAATAAAATTATTGCGTTTCAACCACCTAGTGTGCTTGAGTTTGTGTTCGTTGGAAATGGGGTAATTCCTCCGCTATACTTGATTTCATTTATTAAAAATAGGAAGTTGTTGAGAAAAGGGTGTCAGGGCTACTTGTGTTATGTATTGACTATATCTTCTGATAGTGCTAATGTGGAAACCATCCCTGTTGTTTGTGAATTTCCCGATGTGTTTCCGAAATGAATTGCTTGGGGATTTAATTAATAGAGAAATCGAATTCACCATTGATGTAATATTCGGGACATAGCCAATTTCTAAAATCCCATACCGCATATCAACCTTTGAATTGAAAGAATTGAAAACTCAATTACAAGATTTGTTAGACAAGAAATACATCCGCCTGAGCACTTCACCTTGGGGTGCTCCAGTTTTGTTTGTTAAGAAGAAGAATGGATCCCTAAGGTTATGTATAGATTACTGGGAATTGAATCGAGTAACTATCAAGAATAAATATCCATTTCTTGAATAGATGATTTGTTTGACCAACTTCAAGGAGCCCATGTATTTTCCAAAATTGACCTTAGATCGGGCTATCATCAAATGAAGGTTAAGGCAGAAGAAATTGAGAAAATCGCTTTCCGATCTAGATACGAGTATTATGAATTTTTAGTCATGCCATTTGGAGTATCGAATGCACTTGCGGCTTTTATGGACCTAATGAATTTGATGAATTCATTGTTGTGTTTATTGATAATATCTTGATTTACTTCAAAAGTAGGAAAAAACATGAATATCACCTGAGAATTGCTTTACAGATTTTGAGAGAAAAAAAGTTGCATGCAAAATTGTCCAAATGTGAATTCTGGCTTGACAGCATAGCATTTCTAGGACATGTAATTAACAAGGACAGTATATCAGTGGATCCACAGAAAATTAAAGCCATTGTAGACTGGCCAAGGCCAACTAATGTTTTTGAAGTTAAAAGTTTTCTGGGGCTTGGAGGTTACTACCGCAGATTTGTGAAAGACTTTTCTAAACTTGCTTTGCCATTGACACAATTGACTCAGAAAAATGCACCATTTGATTGGAACGAGCAAAGGGAGACGCCTTCCAAAAGCTAAAAACCAGGTTAGTAACTGCACCGATCTTGACTTTGCCTAATGGTACTGATGGATTCTAAACTTACAGTGATGCTTCATATAAAGGTTTAGGATGTGTACTAATGCAAAATGGTAGAGTGATTGCTTATGCCTCGCGACAACTCCGACCACATGAAAAGAACTATTTGACCCACGACCTTAAACTTGCAGCTGTGGTCTTTGCTTTGAAGATCTGGCGTCGTTATCTGTACGGCATAACTTGCGAAGTGTATACCGATCACAAAAGTTTAAAATATTTCTATACTCAGAAGGAATTGAACATGAGATAGAGGAGATGACACGAGTTCATTAAAGACTATGATTTGTAGATTTTGTACCATCCAGGGAAAGCTAATCTGATGGCGATGCTTTGGTAGGAAGTCGATTGGGACATTTGTTATGTTTGCTCAATGGTCAGAAAGAGTTGATATCAAACTTGAAGAGGAATGAGATTGAAATTGTGTTACGTAAACAAAGTAGAATTCTAGCCGCCATCTCTACTCAGCCTACAATCATTGAAGAGATTAGAGAGAAACAACTACAAAATGAATTTCTGAAAAAGATTATAGATGAATTTGACTCAAAATCGAGACTAGGATTTTTGTTGGAAAATAATGTGTTGAAATTTCAGGATAGATTTTGTGTACCGGACCATTTTGAATTAAGGAAATGTGTTATGACTGAAGCCCACAACTCTAAATTTGCTATGCATCTGGAGAATACAAAGATGTATCAAGACTTGAAACAGAATTTTTGGTGGCCTGGAATAAAGAAGAGTATTGCTGATTATGTAACTAGATGTTTGCATTGCCAACAAGTTAAAGCCGAACATCAACGACCCGCTAGATTACTTTAGCCGCTTCTAATACCGGAATGGAAATGGGAGCACATTACTATGGATTTCATCGTGGGATTGCCTCACTCCTCTCGAGGTATGGACTCTACATGGGTCATAGTTGATTGTTTGACTAAATCTGCTCATTTTCTACCTATTAAAACTTTTTACAATGCGGATAAGTTAGCTAACATTTATATGAATGAGATTGTGAGACTGCACGGTGTGCCAGTATCCATTGTATCTGACAGAGATTCTAAGTTCACGTTAAGATTCTGGCAAAGTTTACAACAAGGTTTGGGAACTGAACTGCGACTGAGCAGTGCCTAACATCCATAAACAAATGGCCAAACTGAACGAACCAATCAAAGTTTAGAAGATATGCTATGGACGTGTGTGTTGGACTTCCAAGGGAATTGAGAGACTTACCTTCCTCTAGGCGAGTTTGTATACAATAACAGTTATCATTCAAGCATTGGAATGGCTCCTTATGAAGCTTTGTATGGTAAAAAGTGTCAATCTCTAATTTGCTGGGCTGAGGTAGGTGATAGACCATTGTTGGGAACGAAACTTGTGCAAGAAACAACTGAAAAAGTGAAATTGATCCAACAACGCTTGAAAATTGCACAAAGCCAAAAGAGCTATGAGATGTCAGAAGAAGAGGCAGAGAGTGCGAGGTCGTTGATCACGTTTTATAAAATTAACTCCAATGAAAGGTCGACACGATTTGGGGTGAAAGTAAAACTAGCACCAAGATACATTAGCAGTATGAAGTCTTAAAGAAAATCAACTCAATAACATCTGAGTGGCCTTACCTCCGATTATAGAGAATATGTACAGCGTTTTTCATGTTTTAATACGGATTATTTGAGAGATCCATTGCATGTTATTGAGTCAACACACATACTTTTGAAGGAAGATTACACATATGAAGAACGACCAATCCAAATTGTTAACTGAAGAATTAAAAGATTGAGAAACAAGGAAATTCCGTTGGTGAAAGTTGATTGGCAGAATCATGGTAGAACCTATGCGACATAGGAAGCGAAGAAGATATGATGAAGAGATACCTTGAGTTGTTTCCTTTGGACTCAGTATTTTTCAAAACAAAGGTAACCCGAGTTTAAAGAACCAAACTCTTTAAGGGGGAAAACTGTAACAACCCCGACCCATGATTAACTATTAAGCCATGATTAAGTATGCCTAATAAGTAATTAAGATGAAATCTAGAGTTAATTACATGTACATTACATTATTGTGTTTATATCTGTCTGCCATAGAAATATCTGTTTGTGTTTTCGCTTTACTTTGCGAATTAAAAGCCTTATCGACACCCGATCATGAAATTGACTTGGTATATGTATTATTTAGAATGTTTAGAACATTATGATAGGTTCAATTGAAATTTGATTCAGAACAAATTAAATTAGAATAATTAATGCCCATTGATTAGGTAAAGCCAAGATTAATTAAGTCAACTTAATGAGGCCTATATAAGGCTCATCTATACTCTAGACTACATTTACACTCTTGTTCCTTCACTCTAGAGACTCCAAACATGAGGGAGAGAGAATTAGAGGGTGAGAGTTGAATTCAAGAAGGAAAGGGAAGACATTACTAGGAGGCGTGGAGAATTACTCAAGATTACTTCTAAACCTTAAGGAATTGAAAACCTTAGGTAAGAATTCTAGCCTTTAGCTTTATAGTTTTGTTGGGTAATGCATAGAATCAAGGGAGATAGGTAAATTCACATGTGAATTGAACTATAAATAAAGGAATATAGATTATACTATGCATACATGTCCATTTGAGCACAATTTGAGTTTGATTTCAAAGAATTCTCTCATATATGTGTCCATCTTACCTTTATTTTGAGAATTCATCTTGTTTAATACCATTTCATATCAATTGATCATGTTTCGAAAACTTTGAAGTCAAGATAAAGCATGGATGTTATGTTTTCAAAGAATTGAGTGTTATTTTGCATAATTGGCAAGCTTTTGGGGTCATGATTTTGTGAAATGATTTTGAATTCACCATGTTTTATCCGTTTATAAGTGTTTCCTCAAGTTTCCTCAAGTTTTTGGCCCAAAAGACTATGATTTACAGTTTTGAATTTGAGTTTTGAACTTGGAAGAGCAATCTGGAAATTTCAAATTCTGCCTCTTTGTTCAAGCGACAAAACTTGCGTTCAGCGACCTCTATGTTTTGCACCTCTTTCGGCGACCAAAAGTTGGCTCGGCGTAAAATCATCTTCGAAGTTCACATGTTTTGCAGACCGTTCGAGTGACAAGAGTTGCGCTCGAACGAGTACCTCAGTCTTACGTTCGAACGACCGTCCAGCGGAGAATTCACACAATTAGTACTTTTGCAAAGTTTACAGACCGCTCTAGTGAAGTAAGTTGTGCTTGAGCGACCACTCACATTTTTGACCATCCGCTTGAGCGAATAAAGTTGCGCTCAAGTGAGGCTTCTGTTTTTAACATATTTGCCTAAGGGTTTTCAAGGGCATTTTGGCATTCTCATCGCATCCTAGGCATTCCTAGGCCATATTTATAGCGATCCCGGGTTTACCCCTTATTGTACAGTGATCCGGACATGTGTCATTGGATGTTAATAGTTGAGCATTGTCTTGTTTACATCCTTTTCTACATGTATTTGAGTTATAGGATGTGTTGGGCAGGTTTGTTTCAGGTTGGTTGTGTTTGGAAACCAAGAGTTGCTGCCCAGAATTTTTGTCCTACGCTCGGCGAGAGTTGGTCGCTTCGGCGGCGTTGAGTTTTGTGTCTGGTAGGTCGAGCCAGAGTGGCTTCGCTCGGCGGCGATTGCGTCGCATCGACCCTAACACCTTGATTTTGGCTCGGCGAGCTTTTCTTCGCCCGGCGATGCAGTTCGGCGGCGGTTTATCGCTTCGGCGTCGTCTAATGCAGAACTGAAGGTCGAGTTCTAGCTTCGGCGAGCTTTTCTTCGCTCGGCGAGCTTGGGTTGTTGGCTCGGCGAGACCTTCTTAGCTCGAGCTAGGTTTCTACGTCTGGTCGCTCGGCGACCAAGCCTTCGCTCGAGCGAGCCTATTTATATCAGTTCGCAGCAGCGATCCAAACTTCACTTTTTTAAAACTTTTACATCTTCAAACCCTAAATCTGAGAGCCTCTCTCTCTAGACTTGCCTTCTCTCTAAGAAATCATCTCCCTAGAGTGTGAATCTACCCTAAGTGCTTTGTTAAAAAGATAGAGGGTGACTTGGGCTTCGATCTAATCTGAAAATATTTGGCTTTGGAGCAAGTTGGGTGTTGGGTCTTCATCTCCTTTTGAGCTCAAACTTTGAGGTAGGGATATCCTACTCCTCTTTATGGATTCTGTCTTTAAATTTTAGCATTTTGATGTGTTGGAAGTTGTAGTGGAATTTTGAGAAAACTTTGGGCCTTTGTGTAATTTTACAAAGGTTGGGGTTTTATTTATAATGAACCTAGAGGCATGTTTGGTATAGAAACATGGGATTAATGTTGAAACATTGATGAAAATGGAACCTAAGGGTTGAGATGTTAATTATGGAAAATGCCCTAACTTCATTGATTAATTAATTGATATGATTAATTATGAAATGAGGAATTGAAGTGGAAATGTTGATTTAATATCCATTTTGTGCATTTATGTTACATTTAGAAATATCTGCTTTGGGCTATCGGTGGAGGATAGTCTTGATTGTTGTAGACAATGCATGATGATTAGGCAAACTAAAACCAATCATTGAAATGTGTCATTGAGTATGACGGTTGAAGAATACATTAACTTTATGTATTGATTTGTGATGTGTATAATTATTGTTTATATGCATTGTGTTGTGTTGGAGAAGATAGGGATGTACTCCACGGTTTAGGGAAGATAGGGGATGTACCTCTGAGCAGGATGTTGTTTGGGAGAAGATAGGGGATGGACTCGTAGATAGAGCTCATATGCTTGTCTAGAAATGTGTTGTGAGCTCATATGCCTGTCTTGGGAATGTGATATAGCTAGTATGCTTATCTGTGGAAGTAATGAAATTGAAAGTGGTTAATATGAGTTATTGTCTCATATGAGTTGTTTGGCGGAGTTACGAGCCATGAATTATGAATTGAGAATTAAATGAAAATGGAAGCCCAGATTGAACATAGGCTTGAAAGTCTTGGAATTGTAATGTGTTATGAAAGAGTGTAAAAGTGTTGACCATCTATCAACTGTTAATCTTTTAGTCACTATTCATAACTGGTTTAGTATATTCTATTGGCCGTGGCTCACCCTATATGGGAACATCATTTTGGTCTGTGGCATACCACCTCCAAGGACATAGCTTGGGAGGCTTGAGGTGACAGAGACTTTTGGTCGTCTATTTTCTTTTGATGTATTATATGTAAATTCAAGCCAAGGGCTTAAGGTGTAATTGAGCTAGTGCTCTCTTTTTGTAACCAAGTGTTAGCTTGGAAAATTTGTAAGCCCTTAGGACATTTGCTTTTGTTGTTAACATGTAATACTTTTGTAATGAAACTTTTATATATATCAATGCATGTCTTATTTGGGTCTTATGTTGTTATTTTGAGGACGTGACAATATTTAAGACATAATGATGAGGATAAGGACTAGAAACACACTAGGAACAAAATAGAATAAGTTAACGAATTCCGAGTGTGTGTTTCATTATGTATGTATCTGTTATGTTTATGTAGGTCACGTGCCACAAGTTATTTGATTCATCTGCTCTATCTGTTTTGCAAGTGAAACCATATGTGAGTAATAATTCAGTAAAGCTATGTTCAACTTTATTTATTTTTTGTATGATGAAATACGATCTGTTTTATGAAATGTTATATTCTGTACAATGAATAAATATCCAATTTCTAACAAGTACTCGTGGCATCCTTAGGATAAGTCCCTAGCCCAAGGGTAACAATACCGTGATCTATGAGCACAAGGCCCTTGCTTGGGGGTAATAATACCGTGGCCTCATGGCTCTTGCCTAAGAGTAAAAATATCGTGGCTTAAGCATGTTATTTGTTCCCAGTACCAGAGGTTTCTTTATGAAACTGACAAGTATGACCCTTAATGCTCTGTAATTGATCTGTTAGCGCTATTGGATGTACCACATATGATCAGCGAGAACTCTAATTTCTGTATACGATTTGAACAACAATATGAATGTGAATCTGTTTCTGTTTTCTAAATTATTATGGGACACCATTTATTCAACCCTTTACTTTGCTATTATTCACTGGGCTTTCGCTCACTATTTATATTATGTATGTAGGTGAGCAGGCATATGACCATGCCTAAATTGTTGCCTAGAGAGTTTCGGGTCTGCCAGCCACTGCGCCTCCCAGGTAAGTTCCTATTTGGAAAGTCAAGTTTTGTGACCCATGCCAAGAATGTTTTGGTATTTTATTTTTTGTTGATCTGTACGCTGGACTAGCTCTATCTTGTTGTATTGTCATGAATGTAATGCAAGACTTCTATTCAGAGGCCTTTGGTAATCCAAGGATTAATTACTAGCCGGTTAAGACGCTAAATCTATAAGGGCGGGTTTAGGTCGTGACAACTTTGGACCACTATGTGGCCATGCTCCAGAAGTACCCAATAACCACTCCTCAATTATGATATAGCGGGATTGTTGTGCATTTATGAAAGCTATTTTTAGATTTATTGATATAATTATTATATATTTATTAAAAAAATTATTAAGAAAAACAAGGGTTTGATACTAATAACAAATGAAATCTTGAATTATTATTATTTTTAAATGTAAGCCTTAAATTTATAATTTGATTTCAATTTAAATTATTCTTCTGTCTCTATTTAATGCCATTGATGAAGGAAAATTTTCTACAACTCAAAGGGATTGTTTGGAAAGAGGGATGGGTTAAAATAGCTTATTAAAAGATAAAATAGGTTAAAATAGCTAATTTCACTTTTTCTCTCATAATCATCAAATCAATTACAAAAAAAATAAAAAATAAAAAATAAACTTTCTAAACACAACTATTTTAGTCAAACTAAAATAGTCAAAATATAAATAGTTAACTAAAATAACTAACTTTCCAAATAAGGCCAAACTCGAGATGAATGCCAACTTCACCTTAATGACTTGACAACATTAAATCTCAACCATCCCCTATTACCCACATAATTTCCCTTTGAGTAATGTTAGAGATCCCAAATATTCTATCAAAAATTTTACCAAATATCTCACCTGGATGTGAGACCTACACAATGTGAGTCTCATGTGGATCCTACACCCACACACCCATGTGAGACATTTGGTAAAACTCTTGGAATCTCTAACATTTTTGTTTCCTTTCTCCTATCGTTATCTTCTGATTACCCCTTTTTTTGCCACCACTAAACCACAATAAGCCTTACTATTAAGGATGGCAACGGGGCGGGGCCGGGGATTACACTCTCCGTCTCGATCCCGAAAAGTAACAGTTCCTATCCCGTCCCGATCCCGTCGAGACCCATTCCTTCCCCGTCCCGCCTCCACCTCCACCTCCGGTTCGATCGGGGATCACGACCTTGAAAAATCCCAGATTATTGTAACATTTGATTGTTTTTTTTTTGTTCTTTTGATTTGAAACATCCTATTCAATTTGTCAACATTTTTCAAATTAAAAAATCTATAAACAACCTATTTAAACATATTTGCCAACACATTTTCAAATTAAAAATTTGTAAGCATTCTATTCAAACAAAATATTGGATGCTCAATATGTCAACATGTTTTCAAAATAAATCTATCAACATGTTTTCAAAATAATAAATCATCAACATTCTATTAAAACATCTCATCAACATGTTTTCAACATAAAAATCTATAAACAACAAAATAATATAGGGATTGTTCAATATATCTTGTTCAATAATATTGGGATTGTTCAAAAATCAGAAACAACAAAATAATATTGGAATTGTTCAATAAAATAACATCTCGCCCACATAGCATCGTAAACAACAAAATAGTCCCATGCACAATCCACACAAAAGAAATTTCAGCAACGACATCACAAGCACAGAGAATAATTAGTCCCAAGCACAGCTCGCAAGAGATAAGCTACCCAAAAAATAAAATTAAAAAAAAAAACAAATCCATTACAACATATCAAACCAAATCTATCATGAAAAAAAAAGATAAAAAACCAAGATTGTTTGTCCAAATACTCATACAACCACATCACAATTTTCATCATCTCCTTCAACTTGAATTCCTGTTAAATAACAAAAGGAAAAAAAATAAATAATCAATACTAATAATGAATATATAATCAATTAAAAAATGTTAACAATTAAAAAAAGAAAAAGAAAAAAAGATGACAACTAACACAAAAGTGGCACACGACTCATCCGAGTCGATCTCATTATCATCATATATAGTCGCATATCCAACAGATTCAAATGTTGTATGTCCTAAGAAGTAAAAATATAAATTGATTGAAATTATTCCATGATAATATAAAATTGAAATATTATATGTAGATTTGATGAAATAATAATATGAGTACCTTTCATCTCCACACCCCACAATCAACTTTGTGCACACATTAATGCTTCTAATGCGTTTGGATGAAGTCTACTACGAAGTGGACTCACTAATCTTCCACTAGTACTAAATGCTGACTCAGAAGCAACAGTGGATACAGGAATAACTAAAATGTCCCTAGCTATTGCTTGTAAGGTCGGATACTTTGGTTCACTAGCTTTCCACCAATTTAAAACATCAAAACCTGAAATTCTTGGCAAAACATCATCTTCTAGACAATGGTCCAACTCTGATCTTACATTCTTCATTATTCTTTTACTTCTCTTTCTACTAATAAACAAATCAAATTCTGAAAGGGTCTCTGTAACAATTTCTAGATGAGTAGAAGAGTCACTAACAACATCGGTTTCCATACCAACTCGGTGTTGATACTCTTGCAACAAATCATAACAAATCTGACAAACCCTATCAACTTCATCTTCAGCTTTGTCTCCATAAAGTTTTTCAAAATAAAACTCTAATACACTCATCTTATACCTAGGATCAAGTACAACAACAACTCTAATAACACCATGTATCACTAACCAATATTTATCAAATTTTTCCACTATTTTTGATGCCATTGTTCTAATCACTTCAATTTCACAAGAGAGCCATTGAGACAATGTCATCATAATCTCACATAAAGCTGGGAAACAAACATTGGCTGTGGGATACTAGTACCAGAAAATAACTCTGTGATAGAAAAAAAAAATCTTAAACCTTCCACTAGTCTCTCTAGCAAACTCCTACTCTTGCTCACTTGGCATAGTCTTATATTGGAGCTCTTTAATTTTCAATCTAGAAAAGACATCCTTATACAATAAGGCAGTCTGAAGCATCAAGTAGGCTGAATTCTACCTAAGTTTTCTTTTAGTTCCTCCACAAGTGTTAGACTATTCTTCTAAATCAATAACATTTTGATTAGAAAGGAGAGCGTGAGTTTGTAGGTGAGTTGGTAGCTAGCGATGAATATTGTGACGTCACTCTCAAATGGTACTTGAGAGTTAAGCGGTACTTGAGTTAACTAGTGCTTGAGAGTTAACATCGACATTTTTAACCTTTATAAAAATAATATGAATTGAATTAATGTTATGAGGCAACATAACATTAGATTCTTGAACCGAGAAACAAATTAATAATAACGGCTAATGGATTGAATTAATGGAGATGAGAAACAAATTAACTAAACATTTAAAAATATCAAAGAAACAATTAATAACTAAGCTAAAACAAGCAGATAAGTTCTAATTGATATATTTAGCCTCACAATTAAAAAATACAAACAGATATCTTCTCATAATTTAGACTTGAACACACCAAAAGTAGTAAAACACACTCGAAGCCACAATCAATAAAGAGAAAATACGGATGAGCGATTGTGTAGCCAATCCTAGTTGTGTTTCTTTCTACACATACGAATAGCAAACCAAATGGCGAATGATTAGATGACAACTAAAATCGATAACTTTGAAATATTATCTTCCATTATCTAAACACGAATAGCAAGTCCTGAACTTGATGGAAGATAATATTTTGTCATCTAAACACAGAATAGCAAGTTCCATTATCTTCCATTATCTTCTGTGTGTAGATAATATTATCAAGTCCCATAACTTTGAAATCCATTACATAAACTGAGTTTACACACACACACACATATATATATATATATATTAACATATATCTGAGATTAACATATTTTAACATAACTTCCATCTCTGAGATTACATATTTTAACATATATTTAACAGATCAATAACAAATCAAGAACTCAAGTGATTAGATCGAGATCATATATATATATATTTAAAATAAATAAATTTAGAGAAAAAAAAAACCGAGAGGTTGAGCAGAGATACTATATACACATATATATATATATATATATATATATATAAACCCCTATATCGAAATCTGAGAGAGAGAGATACCTTTGAAATTGACGTGAAGGAGGATCGCCAATGAGAGGGAGGTGGCGGTGAGGCGGCATTTGTTGTGTGTGAAAGAGAGAGGGAGGCGAAACTCTAAGTTTTAACCAGCAGCGGCGGTGAGGAAAGAAGATCAACAGTGAGGTACGAGTGACGGTGAGGGAGGATCGGCGGTGAGGGAGGATCGGCTCCGTCGAAATGTGAAAGAGAGAGAGAGAGAGAGAGAGAGAGCAAAAGCAATGAGAGTGGCTCTGTGTGTGTTGTGTGTGAGTGGCCAGCCAAAACCTTACATAGACACATATGCTATATATAAGCAGGGGCAAAATAGTAAATTCACGTCGAGGCAACGATTGTAACGCCTCAAAATAAAGACATTAAACCCATCAATGAAACATGCATCAATATAATAAAAGTCCAACCTCTTCTATTTAACTAAGCAGATTCAGACAAGAGTATTACATGTGAACAATAAAAGCGGGTGCCTTTAAGGCTTACAACTTTCCAAGTTAACACTTGGTTACAATCAAGAGGGCTCTAGCTCAATACACGTAAAGGCCCTGGCTTGGAGTTACATGTATCACCTCAAAAAGTACATAGAAGGCAAAAAGTCCATCCGCCACTAGCCTACCAAGCTAAGTCCTTGGAGGTGGCATGGTACTGCACGAAAATGATATCCCCGTAAAGGGTGAGCCACGGCCAGTAGAAATACGCTAAACCAATTATGAATAACGCCTAAAAGATTAACAGTTGATACATTGGTCAACACTTTTACATTCTTTTACAATTTACTACAATTCCAAGACATTCAAGTCTATATTTTCTTTCTTTCCATTTCAACATAGATAAACATATTAGTTATATCTATACAACCACTGATAAGCATATAAGCTACTTCACGTTTCCAAGACAAGCACATGAAACGTATCTATATTTCTCAAGACAAGCATGTAATTGCCTCCTGAGTTCATCACTATCTTCTCCAACACTATCCGGTTAGAGGTACATCCCCATCTTCCCTAAACCGCGAGTACATCCCCATCTCCTCCTCTACATATAATGCATATAAACACATTGGTTCTATATACAATTACTCAATACAATTAATGTATTCTACAAATCGTCAAGTTCCATGACACTTTCATGATTAGTTTGGTTTACCTAATCACCATGCATTTGACTACAACAAATTCGACTATCTTCCACCGATAGCTCAAAGGAGTTATTTCTATACAGAAAACGAGTGCACAATGGATATATAATCAACATCTCAATTCCACAATTAATTAAACAATATAATTATAGCATTTTCCATAATTAACATTCAACCCTAAAGGTTCCATTTTCATCAACGATTCCACATTAATCTCATTTCTATGTACTAAACATACATATTGGTTTATTTAAAACAAAACCCCAAACTTTTATAAAATTGCATAAAAATCCCAAACTTTCTCAAAATTACACAACTATCCCCAACCCATCAAAATGTCAAAATTCAAAGACAGAATCCATAAAGAGGAGTAGGATATCCCTACCTCAAAGTTTTGAGCTCAAAGGAGATGAAGACCCAACACCCAACTTGCTCCAAAATCAAATATTTTGATTAGATCGAAGCCCAAGTCTCTATCTTTTTAACAAAGCACTTAGGGTAGATTCACACTCTAGGGAGATGATTTCTTAGAGAGAAGGTAAGTCTAGAGAGAGGGGCTCTCAAATTTAGGGTTTGAAGATATAAAACTTTTGAAAAAGTGAAGTTTAGATCGCTGCTGCGAACTGATATAAATAGGCTCGCTCGAGCGAAGACTTGGTCGCCGGCGACTGAACGAAAACCCTAGCTCGAGCCAAGAATGTCTCGCTCGAGCCAATATCCTGAAGCTTCGCTCGGCGAAAAAGCTCGCTCGAGCAGCGATTTAACCGCCGCTGCGACTAAGACCGAACCAGATCCCTCGAGCGAAGAAAAGCTCGCTCGAGCCAGGAATCATGGTGTTCAGTCGATGCAGACGCATCGCTCGCTTCGAAGCCTCTCTGGCTCGACCCACCAGACACAAAACTCAACGCTTCGCTCGGCGACCAACTCTCGCTTCGGCGAATGACAAAATTGCAGGCGAGAACCCTTGGTTCCCAAACACAACCAACCTGAAACAAACCTGCCCAACACATCCTATAACTCAAATACCATGAAGAAAAGGATGTAAACAAGACAACAACCCACTACCAACATCCACGGACACATGTCCGGATCACTACACAATAAGGGTAAACCCGGGATCGCTATAACCGGGCCGGGTCTAGGGCTGAAACATGTATCTCCGTCCCCGGTCCGAATGTCATCGGGGATTTAATTTTTAATACCATCTCCAGCCCGTCGGGAGTATTTTTCGAAGAATAACCGCTCAATTCGGGATCGAGGGATCGAATCCCTATCAGACTGGGTTCCGATTACCATCTCTACTCACTACAAACTTGTCGTTCATCACCCACCACAATAAGTCCTAGTTTCCCACTATGATTTCGTGAAATATTTTATTGTGCAATTTGAGATGATAACACAACTTGTATGAAGTTGGGTTGTGAACCCACAATTTCAACCTAGGATTTTTAATGGTATATTTTATCTGAAAATTTGTGGATTCAATCCATGATTTCAATTAATCAAATTTAGTTCGCCATCCATATATATACATTCTATCTACGCGGTCAAACAGTCAATTCTTATAAAAATAAAGATCGATTATGTCTCCTCATTATGGAAGTTTTTGTTATATTAAGTTGTTTATTTATTTTTTTCCTTGTAGTGATTGCTTACTTCCAGCTATGTATTGTTTAATTATAATTGTCGTTTTAATATAATTTTTATTTTGTATTTATTTTTAATATAATTTTTATTTTGTATTTATAATTAATCTTCTAGCATTAAAAAAAAACTCCCAATTTCAGTTTAGGATTATTTTTGAAATCATGTGTTGAAGCAATGATTTCAATGTAGTCTCTAAAAAAAAGTTAGATTTGATAAAATATTTTTTTTGTGAACATTTTGACATCTTGATGCTCAACTAACATATGAAAAATGAAAAAAATGCTTTATACTACTAAATTCATATAATGTGGATTATTTCATATTAGTTACTAATTGATTTACAAACTAATCACTTAAGGGCCAATTTATTCATCAAATGTGGTTTTCTTGGTGCTTTGTTCTTCTGATTACAGACACTATCTAAAAAAAGGACTAATTTATTGTCATATCATTGAAAGTTATGTATTAAATTACTATAAAAATCTACATCCACTCAAATTCATCCCCCCTAAACCCTCAAATGACGTGACAATATTGGCAGGAAGGATTTGAGAAAACATACGGGTGTAGGAGTGTGAGTCATTAATTTGTCTTTTTTTTATCATGCCATTCAGAGAATTTGAAAGGGAGAAAATATGTAGATGGTGCATTTTTCAAAATCAAACAAACCAAGAGTGTTATGAAAGTTAAGAAATTAAAAAGCCATATATACATCACCAATTGAATTTTTTTTAAAAATTTATTTATATTAAAGTAATAGAGTAATATGTCATTAAGAATAAATTTAAAAATAATATTTTAAAATATTTAAACATTTTCAATGAAGTAATTAAGTTTGGGAAAGTAAGTTAAAAGTTGACTTTTTAATTCATTTTAATTTTTTTTTAAAAATATATAAAAAATAGAAAAATGATATAATCTAATAAAGTCAAAAACTAAAATGATATAATCTAATAAAATCAAAAACTAATAAATTACCTTTTAATCGTATTGTCAAAAGAGGCCGAAGGCTAACAACAAACTACAAATTTGGTTGTTGTTGTTGGTTTTTCTTTATTATTAATATTATTTCACTCGTATATGACAAAAACAGGTATACACATCGTTTAACAAAATAAAAAAATAAAAAATAAAATTATGGTAACATATTACAGGTTTACAGAAAAATATAAAGTTTTATAAGTTTAACAAAATTAATTCAATATTTGGGGGAAAAGTGTAATTACCCATTTTCAGAATTTGAGAAAAGTGTATAAATCCTCAACCAACTAAAAACAGCGTGAAATTTGAGAAAAATATTTGGGGGAAAAGTGTAATTACCCATTTTCAGAATTTGCCCTCGGCCGAAACCGATGACCTTGCTTGGATCGTCTTCTCTCTTCTCAATCTCAACTCTGAACCAAGTCCGCCATTGACGCGGCTTCTCCGAGTTCCGCCCCCCAATTTTCCGATCCGAGAAAATGTTGTTTGGCTAGAAAACGAAAGAAAAAGAAGAAGAAAAAAGCTCAAGAAACAAACAAGATGAGGTCTTCTTCTTCAGGAAGAATCAACATCGCCTCAAGTGCTCAGAGGCTCGATGTCGACAATCGAATCTCTCTCCGATACTACTTTCGGATTGCTGATAATATCCTCAAACAGGTCTGTATTTAGGTATATATATATATGTGTGTGTGTGTGTTCTATCGATTCTGAAACTGTTGTTCGAATTTCTTTCCTGAATTGCGAAAGATTTGGTATTTCGATTGTGGTTTGCCGGTGAACGATCTGTAGTTTATGTGAGAATCATTATCTAACATGAGTGAATTGTTGGAGATTTTTGCGATTGGGATAAACTAGGTGCTTGTACTGTAGTGAATAATATCTGGATTGTTTATGTGTTAAATTAGAATTTTTTGTGATCTTTGTGAATACATTTGATGCTTATTTTAACTCGGAATTATGAAATTAGATCTCAATTCAGGGCAAAAATATTGTCCATGACTTCAATTTTAATGTCTTATTTTGAGGGATTATAGTTAGATTGAGGTTTCTGTTGAGGCGCAATCTTATTCAACTGGAATACTGAGAAATATAAAAATTTAGATGGAAAACAGTATTTTCCTGAAAGTTTGTTGATCTGTATAGAGGTGAAAAACGAGCCAAACAACTGTTCAAGCATGGTTTGAAAGCTATTACGAGTTTCAAAATTTGTTCAAACTTGATTTCTTAAACTTTCGAGGTGATCTCAAACGAGCTTTTGTTGAGCCGAGCTCAAGTAGTTTGGTTTTTCTATATAGTTTTAGGATTTTTGATCTGAGATGAATGAACAATTCACTGTTCAAGCTTGGTTTTAAAATTTTAACGAGCTCCAAAATGTATTCAAGATTGGCTTGTTTACTAACAAACAGAGCTGAAACAAGCTTTTAACGAGTTGGGCTCGAGTTGTTTGGTTCGTTTCTCACCCCTAGATTTGTATGGATTGGTGTGATGGCTGAGGCAATGACTTAGAGACCAGACGACTTAGGTTCAACAACCCTACTTGGCTTGTTTGATATATGTGGTTTATAGGTGTTTGCATGTGTATGGGGATTAATCAGGAAGCCTCAACATATTAGTCTTATGCTTGTCTTGTTTTGTAATGACCAATCTCATTAAACTGGAAACTTTAGCAAATTAAAAATCTAGGTGGTGGTAGTTGATTTTGGTTAAGCTCATTGATCTGCATTGATAGATGAGATAGTTTAGTTATAAGAATCATGGATATGGACATGTGACATGACACAAACATGATGACATGACAATTTTAAAAAAATGCTAGACACGACATGTGGATGATACATGCAAAATTTATGGTTTTGTATATTTATTATACATTACATACATGAATATTTTATTCAAAGTTAATAAAAATATGCAATTGAACACGAATTGCTAAAGTTTAAAGGAGGATAATTTAATACGTAACTGTGCAAGTCTATATTAATTTTCTTTTGTCATTAGTTATTTTGTCCAAACTTGTAATGTGTTTTATGTGTGTCTAAGCAATGAACACGTGCTCCTCAAGTGTCTGAAGTGTGCTTGAGTCTAATTTTTCATTTTTATTTTTAAATAATTAGACATTTTTGGAGTTTGGACATCTATCTGATATGTTCTGGATGGGTCACAATGAAACCTATGAGGATTGTTCTCTTATACATATATATATATAGTTTGTTGGAAAATCATCATGGAATTATTCAGCTGAGTTCCGTTTTTCCATATGGCCACTTGTTTAAATGTTTTTCCTTGTTACGTGCCTTGATGCTTTCTTAGTTTCCTAACTAAAACCTTTATTGCTTTTGAACAATTATATTGGCATTGTCTGTATTTCTGTTTGGAATAAAAAGATGGCTCAATCTTAAAAATGATTAGATGCTACAATTGCTTTTCTTGCACTTAATTCTTCATCTTACAATTAGTTAATTCATGTCCCTACATATATGTTTGTTTTGAAATACATTTTGTGGACACTGGCATGGCAGGTTACTTTCACATGATAATGTTTGCTGCAATGGTCTCATCAAACATTTCTTTCTTTCTTTTTTTTATTTTTGAGCAACAACAAAATTTTATTAAAAATGTGAAAGAGGACAAGGAGTCCTCAAACAAAGAGAGAAAGAAAAAGAGCAAAACAAAAACATAAAATTCATAGCCCTAGGGAAGGCAAACAGCGGCCCAATCCCTAGAGATAAGAACAAGGGAACTCCTTTAAAAGGAGGGGATACAAATGCTCAAAAAGACGCCAAATAATTCATCCTATCCCACAAAGCCTCTACACTTGCTTCCTTGTCATCAAAGATTCTAGCATTTCTCTCCAACCATATGGCCCAAAAAATAGCAAAAACAATGCATGTCCACATTGTTTTGGCTCTCTTGGTTCTCCCAAACCCTATAAACCGAATAAGAAGCATTTGAATACAGTCCCGCGAGCAACCCACTGCTCATTACATAAGCCGAACAGCCGCTGCCATAATACACGAGCCACTGGGCAATGAAGAAATAGATGATCCGCTTCCTCCAAGTTCCTCTTGCACATCACACACCATTGAGGACAAAGAGAGTGATTAGGCCTTCTCATTTGGAAAACATCATTAGTTGTTACACCCTTTTGAGCCAAAGACCACATGAAAAACTTCACTTTATGAGAGACATCCACTTTCCAAATTTTCTTATGAGAAGGAAACAAGGGAATAGAGGGATTATCAATGAGCTTATCAAAAAAGGATTTACATGAAAAGACACCTGAAGAGCCCAGATTCCACACCCTAATATCACAAGATGAAGAAAGAGAGACCCCCTCAAGCACTACCAACAAAGATGCCAGCTCCCCCGCCTCCCTATCATTCAAGTTTCTAATGAAATCAAAATTCCAAGAGATGGGTGCCATACAAGAGCAAGCCACCGATGCTATCGAAACACTTGAAGAACGAACCAACCGGTAAAGAAGGGGAAAGGATCTATCAAACGAGATATCCCCTAACCAAACATTCTCCCAAAAGCGAATGTTCACCCCATTCCCCACTCTCAACGAAAAGTAGTTAGACACAAGGGGATACAAACGAGAAATGGATTTCCACGGTGAACGACAATTGCCTCTATTAACCACATTAGAATCTCTACCATTAGGTTGAACTCCATACTTGCTTTTAATAACTAAACACTATAGAGAATCACTTTCAATCGAAAATCTCCACAACCACTTGCCCAAAAGAGTAATATTCTTAGCAACGATGTTTCCAATAGCTAATCCACCCTTTTCCTTAGGAAGAGAAACCGTATCCCACCTAACCAAATAAACCCCTTTGCCCTCTTCACACCCTTCCCAAAGAAAGTCTCTCATCAATTTCTCAATTTTCCTCGCAATGCTAATCGGGATTTTGAAAATGGATAGGAAATAGATAGGAACAGATCCTAATAGAGATTGTACCAAAATATATCTCCCCCCCTTAGACAACAAAGCTCGTTTCCAGCCCTCCAATCTTTTTCCAATTTTGACAAGAACAGGTTCCCAAAGGACGCCAATCTAAGACCTCCTCCTAATGGAAGCCCCAAGTATTTAATAGGAAAGGAATTAATAGAACATCCCAACATATCCGCTACCCTATGCACATAACTATCATCCAAATTAATACCCACAACACTGCGCTTGTTAAGATTGACCTTGAGGCCCGACACAATTTCAAAAATTCTCAGAATCTGTAGTGAACTCCCCACTTTATTTTCCTCCTTTGATGAGAAGAATATAGTATCATCCGCAAATTGTAAATGAGTAACTTCAATCCTATCCCTTCCCATCACAAACTCCTCAATGACACCCTTATCCTTAGCTAAATCAATAATCCTACCCAATACATCAGCAACTAAAATAAACAAAAATGGGGATAAAGGATCACCCTGCCTTAGACCCCTAGATGCCAGAAAAGAATCCCCAGCTTTACCGTTCACAATGATCGACATATTACATGACGACAAGCACCCTCAAATCCACATTCTCCACCCAACTCCAAACCCCTTCCTTTCCAAGACAAAATCCACAAAGCCCCAATCAACATGGTCATATGCCTTCTTGAAGTCTACCTTGAATACAACACCTTCCTTACGTAGCCCCCTATACTCCTCCACAACCTTGTTAGCAACTAAGACTACATCCAATATCTGCCGACCCTGCACGAACGCACCTTGTGCTAAGGAAATAGTTTCCCCAAGGACAAATCTAAGTCTCCTAGAAAGCACCTTTGCTAAAATCTTATAGAGAGAAGTAACCAAGCTAATGGGTCTAAAATCCTCAATCTTAACCGACTCCTCCTTCTTGGGAATTAGACAGATAAAGGATGCATTGGTACACAAATTAACCTTCCCACTCTCAAAGAACTCACCAAAGACTCTCAAGAGATCACTTTTTACAATATCCCAACAATCTTGAAATACGGCCATTGAAAAACCATATGGACCTGGAGCCTTATCTCTCTTACACTCAAATACATCCTGTCTTATCTCATCCTCCTCAAAAGGCCTTTCAAGCCAATTAGCTGTCACTAACTCCACTGGAGCCCAATTAATGCCAACAATGCCTGGACGATCCACACCCCCGTCAGAATATAAATTTGAATAAAAATTAAAAATCTCCTTGACAATAAGCTCCTCCTTACACACAATCTCATTCTGAGCCACTACCAAGTTTTTTATAAAACTCTTCTTTTTCTTTCCCGACGCAACACTATGATAAAATCTAGAATTGGTATCATCCTCTCTAGCCCATTTCAACTTAGCTCTTTGACCTCAAAAAATTTGCTCCCTAAAAACAATCTCTTCCAGCTTCACTTTGAGCATTGACCGCCTATTCCTTAACGCTCCAAATAAACCCTCCCTGGCTTCCTTTACATCTAATTCCTCAATATCCCGAATTAAACCCGCTTTCACCGCACCTATATCCCCCAAAACTTCTCGTTTCCAAACTTTTAAATTATCCTTGACTCCTCTCAACTTTCGCATAAACTTAAAGTCCTCCCACCCATGGACTCTACCATTTTCCCACCAATCTTTAAAGAACTCCTTAAAAGATTGATTTTCCAACCACATATTCTCGAACCTGAATGGGGTGGGAC
The DNA here is from genome assembly GCA_025200525.1 of Camellia lanceoleosa. NCBI lineage: Eukaryota > Viridiplantae > Streptophyta > Magnoliopsida > Ericales > Theaceae > Camellia > Camellia lanceoleosa. The sequence continues at coordinate 8,094,230 of CM045772.1, forward strand.
CCTATTTAAAAGGACAACTTTCAAGAATCACAGGACAATGATCTGACACAACTCTTGGCCCAACCTCTTGCCTTATGTCCGGAAATAACTCCTCCCATCTTAAAGTATGAAGAAACTTGTCCAACCTGCAACACACCTGATTTTCCCGAAGGTTAGACCAGGTGAACCGTGCGTTACTCAAGGGAAGATCAATCAACTCACAATCCCTTATAAAAGAATTGAAATCCCTCATACTCCTACTAGTGGAAACCCCATTGAGTTTTTCCGAAGCGAGCCTAACCACATTGAAATCCCCACCCACACACCAATTAGGGGAACAAAGCCCAAATAGTCCTGCTAACTCATCCCACCATTCCTGCCGACTCCCGGGTTTATTAGGACCATAAACCCCTGTCAGCCACCATTCCTTATTATCCCTATTCCTGAATTTAATAGACAATGAAAATACCCCAGCAACTACTTCACACTCCGATATGACTCTATCATCCCACATAATCAGAATTCCCCCGGATCTCCTTGTAGAAGGCAAGACAACCCATCTCCTAAATCGAGTCCCCCAAACACTCCTAATAAAAACCCTATCACACTCCTCACACTTTGTCTCTTGAAACATCACTATGTCTGGTTGTTGCATTTTCAGAACCTCTTTAACTACGTCCCTTTTCCTACGAGACCCTAGTCCTCTAACATTCCAATTGAAGATCTTCATCGAGAACCATCATCACCCCTTGTCTCATTCCCCCGACCCTCATAATTAATGCTACTTTCAAGATTTCTTAATTCCCTCAACCCTTTCCTTCGCCCCGAACCTCTATGACTGCCACCCCCCTTAAATGTAAACCCCTCCCTCCTAGACCGAACCTTCTTCCCACCTCTACTTACTAATGCCAACCCAAGAGTGTCAAGTAACTGTGCAAAGTAAGGCACATCCTCCTCCTCCAAAGGTACGGATACATACTTACTCATTTTCCTTAACCACTTTGCAGACTTATCACCATCGTGACCACAAACATTGTTCCTCTGAAGCCTATGATTAGGAGACTCCTCCATTAAAAGATCATTTCTATGAGTGTCCATGTTACTCGCCTGTGGGTTCAAACTGCCACTGGTAGAGTTCCTATTTGTATTTAACAAAGGCCAATTAACATTCTTGTAAGAAACCATTATACCCACAAATGACTCCCCCACCACCCCTTCCCTAACGGACACAGAATGAATACCCTGAATATGAGAAGGAAGTGAAGAATTCATGTCGTCCCTGTCAAAAGAATTACAAACCTTTTCACCAGAGTCAAAGACTACCTCAACCTCAGTCCCCACAGTGTGCTGATTACAAGAGGAAAATGGAACCTCCTCTTCATGGAAAAGCCGATTGAGATTCGGATCAAAATCATCAACCCTCTCCTCCTCGGTACAGGCAACGACTTCCTCGTTGGGGCCCAGAGATTCATCAGAGCTTTCATGAGAACCATAACCTTCCAATGCTTGGAGCACCCCTTGTGGATCTCAAATACCTACCATCAAACATTTCTTTCTTATTCAACCACCAAAGCATTTATCAAACCTTCTTGCTATAGACTTTGTTAATTCACATACTTCAATTACATGCATTGATTTTTCCCTGATTTTGTATTTTGCGTTTGTGCTTCGGCTCATGCTTGTGGTGTAATCTTCTGTTGTTCATTTAATCCCTTTACTTTGTTTGTGGTTTGGAATTAACCTCCTGTCTCCTATGATTCATTTCTCTCTCTAAATTTTTATTACTTTGTCATTTGTTGATTTGAAGTGATGTATTTGATCCTAATATAATTATGGCATGGTAGGCTGACATCTTCCGAGAAGAGGACAACATTATAGATCTATATGTCATGCTTCTAAGGTTTTCAAGGTGAGAAAAAAGAAGAAGAAGATTACTTAAACCTTTTTAGTTTTGCTCTGTAACCTGATATGTGTTATGAAATTGGGAGGGGTGGTTTTAGTGTTGAAAATCCTACATTTATTCTCAAGTGTTAACTGTGTCATGAAACTAAATCATTAATTCTGCTTCAGTCTGGTCACCGAGACAATACCATGCCATCGAGAATATAGAGCATTTCCACAAACCAATAAATCTTATTTGAAGAAGGTATTATAACCACGTCTCTCTCATTTAATTTTTTAATCAAGATTATAATTCTTCATTGGAAGTCCAATTGGCATAACTTGGTATTTGAATTTCTGACTGTAGAGATTGTTGAATGCCATGGGTGAACTGGAGACACTGAAGCCAAAAGTGCAAAGTAAGATTGACGAGTTAAACAGAAAACATACATGTCAAGCAAATGGATGGGGTCATCTTCCTCAAAACAGTTCATTTGATTCTTCACTGGAGTGGCCTCCTATCAAAAAGCAAAGCATTACTAGTTATGCTATAACAAAGGTACACACTTAATGCATCATAGCTTTGCGTAAAATTTCCATTTTCCAACTTGTCAGTTTCTTTCTTCTGATTGTTGAATTGGGTTCAGAAGTTGCAACTTTAATTTTAAGTGACGGACATTTTGTGATGGCTGTTGTCCAGGGTATCAGGCATAAATATGCTCTCCTTTGTCTATTTCTTTTCTGTTTTAGCTGCTGCTCATTGTTAAAATATACACCACATCAATGTTAAGTTCATACTTTGATATGCTATTTATATCTGACAGACACCACGCCTTGCTGCTCAAGAATATGTGTATCAAGGTTCAAGGCCTCAGCAGTATTCACTTGCCAAGCGGTAGAAGAGCAATTTCGCAGATTGTAAGTGCTCTGATATCCTTTAAAGGGTTTCTTTCAACCGATAGTTAAATCAAAACCCAGACTAGCATTATTTGGCTTGTCCTTCAATTTGTTTCAATGGAAGTAGGGTTAAATGGTTTGTTTAACATCTCTTCATTTTTAGCATCTCCTCAGTAGTTTAATATTTTATCTACCACCATTATTTAGCTTGACAGTTGCATGTCTTTTTGTTTGTGTAGAACTAAGTTTAATATTTTGCACCTTTTTTCCTTCTGCACAATATGGTACAGACCTCACATTTTTTATTCTTTTGATCCTGCCTCCATGCCCAGGCACTCCTAAAAGTTCATTTTATCTTTTGCTTTCTTGGTTGTCAAAACACCCTAATTTGCTTAAGCTAGGATTGGAATCCTGGCAGTTTGTGCAGGTTACATTGGGATTCAGCCATGTGCCTAGTTGTAATATACTTTGCACTACTAGGCCCATGGTTCAATAAAAGATATGTTTTCCTTTAATGTCTCTTAATTTGGTTTACATGTGTAAGTTTTGTAGGCAATCTAATTTCATGTTAACCAGATTGTTTTGGGGTATGGTACTATGGTAGTCTGTTTTCTGTGGTAGATAGTACCTAATTTTGGGTGCAACTGAGAGAAAGCAACTTTTGAGTCTGTAGTAAAACATCTAAAGAAATTGTCCATGTTTGACACATTCCACTAGAAAACTCCAGTCATTTTGAAGTATCATTGGACTATGGTCCTTTTGCTTTAACGTCTCTTTAGCCTTTTAACATTGATTCAACTCCATTCAATGGGGGTGTTTGGGAACCCACTTTTGAGGCTAAAATAGCCTCAAACACTAAAAATGCCAAATAGCCTCAAATACCCTAAATCAAAGATTTATATATAAAAAAAAAAATAAAAAAAAAAAAAAAAACAAATCGGCATGGGGCAGCCTACACTGTCACTTGACAGTGTAGGCACAGTGTAGGTTCAGCATAGGCCCTCAGTGTAGGCACATTTAGTAAAAGACAATTTTGCCTCTTTAGATAAATTTTGAAAAAAGTGAGGCTAGGGACAAATTTGTAATTTCAGCCTCAAACATCATTTCAAACACATTTTTCAATACAACAACTCAAATAAAAATCTATCTTATCTTTCCAAACACAAAAACTAAAAAAGCCAAAAAGCCTTTAAAATAGTCACTTTCCAAACACCCACAATATATGGATGCCGCTAAGTCATGTTATTTAACTAACTTGAAATAAGTAAAAATATTACGAAGATAACCATACCAAAATTCTAAAATAATATCATGCATGCTAGTTTTATTTATCTTGTGCATTTGTTTATGCTTAACATGGGTACAGGGTATGTTGCATAGCTATTGGCTGTCTCTGATTTTAATTTGAAATGGTGCCTCGTAGGACTTGAAGCACATAATCATAGACTCACCACAAAGGTTATTGTGAAATACTTTTTGATGCTGGTCTGCGCATTGAGGGATTTTAAACCTGGAATTTATTTATATTGCAGTTTAAAGCTGATTTACAGTTGGAATTTTAAGGTTTTAATTAGTTTATGGGAGAAAGTAGAGCTAGGTTTATTTAAATAAGGACATGAGATCAAAGCAGTGACTGTTCTGGGAGCTGTGTACGGTGTTTTGTTGTTTTAAAGTTGCCTTCTTGTTCTAGGGTTGAAGAATCAAGGGGGAAAATTTGGGTTTACAGAGAAGGCTGCAATGGTTAGGAAAAGCATTAATAAAAATTTGTTGGGTTGTTAAAATGTAGAAAATTTAACAAAGAAAAATGGAGGAGAAGAAAATATATTTAGGAATTACTCCTAGAGGCCTTAGATTGCATCACACAATGTCAAAAGGAGCATATTTGCTGGAAATAATTCTCTCAAAACTATTCTGTATTAAATTAGAATCATTACATGACTTTATATAAATTAGGGTACTTCCTTCATCAACTAGTTTTATTAAGATTTTTAAAGAGAAAACTACTAAACTTTTGACTTCTAAAATATATTTGAGATCAAATAAGACCTATAAATAAAAACCAATTAGATAACTTGACCCACAAGATGATCCATGGGTTACCTGTACAACCAAACCAAACCAAACCAAACTGAACCAAACCAAGTTTTAAGTCCCATCAAATGGAGTCGGCTACATGAATCCTTCTTCTCTACGCGGCCCTATCAAAAGCCATTTCGTTAGTCAAAGTAAGTTGGTCCATATCTCTATTTACCACTCTAGCCAACGTTAATCTAGGCCTACCCCGTCCCCTAACATTTCCATCTATCGTTACAGTATCGCATCTCTTCACTACTGTCTCTGTTGGTCTTTGTTGAATATGAACAAACCATCTCAATCGATTCTCTCTCAACTTATCTTCTATCGGTGCTATTCCTACCCATTCCCGAATACACTCATTCCTAATTCTGTCTTGTCTAGTTTTGCCACACATTCACCTTAGCATCCTCATTTCAGCCACACTCATCTTATCTATATGTTTTTTCTTGGTTGCCCAACACTTCATCCCATACAACATTACTGGTCTAATAACCGTTCTATAGAACTTACTTTTTAGTCTAGTGGGTATTTGTTTATTGCACAGTATTCCAGACGCATTTCTCCACTTACACCATTCCGCTTTAATCCTATGAGCCACATCCGCATCAATCTCCCCTGTTGTTGTGATAATCGATCCTAAATAACGAAAATGTTCACTCTTGGGCAGTTCTTGATTCTCAATCTTCACTTCTCTGCTGTTTTCATTGTTACTGTTACTAAATTTATACTCCATGTACTCTATCTTAGTTCTGCTTATCCGGAATTCTTTAGAGCTTTTCTCCAAATCTCCAACTTTGTGTTAACTCCTTCTTTAGTCTCATCCACTAGCACAATATCGTCTACAAAAAGCATACACCATGGCACATCATTCTGAATATTTCTCGTCAACTCATCAATAATTAAAGCAAAAAGATAAGGACTTAAAGTAGATCCTTGGTGTAACCCTAAAGTGATAGAAAATTTATTTGTCTCTCTAGCAGGTAGGAATGGCAACGGGGCGGGGCGGGGACGGGGACGGGGACGGGGACTACCCCCCGTCCCCGATCCCCGAAAGTAATACCCTATCCCGTCCCCGTCCCCGTCCCCGACGGAGACCCATAGCCTGGCCCCATCCCCGCCCCCGATCGGGGATTGGGGATCCCCGGCCCCGGAAAATCCCCGGGTTTTTTTTTTTTTTTTTAATTGTAAAAATCTGTAAACATTAATAAACATTCTCAATCACCCTTCATTACTAAATGTATAAATTTTGGAATTTTTCAGTTAGAATATCAACCCTAATAGCTTTATTTTTTTAATTAATTAGAACTCAGCCACAACCAAAAAAAAAAGAAAAAGAAAGAGAATAATTATTGATAAACATCCTGTAGCAAAACATCTTGTGATTGTAAAGATTGAGAACATTCATAACTAATTGAGAACATCTTGTAGCAAAAATAGTTAATCACTGAATGTAAACTAAAAATGTAAAAATTGGGTGTACATCCTGTGATTGTAAACTACCTAATCACTGATTGAGAACATCCTGTAGCAAAAATCCAGCAGCCCATAAACAAAATATCTGTCCAGTCCAGCAGCCCACACACAAGAAAATTCAATAAGTAGCAAAGAGAATAATTAATCCCAAGCACAACCCGCAAGGGATAGGTTACCCAAAAATTGAAATTAAAAAAATATATATATCCATTACAACATAAAAAAGCAAATCCATTGTTTCTTCAAACCCATACAAACCACACAACTTCCATCATCTTCTTCAACTTGAATTCCTGTTAAATAACAAAAGAAAAAAAAACAAATAATTAATATTAATAATAAAATGTAAAAAATGTTAATTAAAACAAAAAAGATGACAACTAACACAAAAACCACACAACTTCCATTATCTCCTTCAACTTGAATTCCTGTTAAATAACAAAAAAAAAAAAAAAACAAATAATTAATATTAATAATAAAATGTAAAAAATGTTAATTAAAACAAAAAAGATGACAACTAACACAAAAGTGGCACATGACTGATCCGAGTCGATCTCATCATCATCATATATAGTTGCATAGCCCACCGATTTCAATGTTGAATTTCCTAAAAAGTAAAGAATATAAATTCAATAGTGAAATTATTCCATGGTAATATAAATAATAAAAAGTGAAATAATAATATGTAAATTGGATGAAATAATACCTTTCATCTCTTCACCCCACAACCAACTTTGTGCACACATTAATGCTTCTAATGTGTTTGGATGAATGAAGTCTACTACGATGTGGACTCACCAACCTTCCACTAGTACTAAATGCTGACTCAGAAGCAACAGTGGATACAGGAATAGCTAAAATGTCCCTAGCTATTGCCTATAAGGTCGGATACTTTGGTCTACTAGCTTTCCACCAATTCAAAACATCAAAACTTGAAGTTCTTGGCAAAACATCATCTTCTAGATAATGGTCCAACTCTGATCTTACATTCTTCATTTTTTTACTTCTCTTTCTACTAATAAACAAATCAAATTCTGAAAAGGTCTCTGTAACAATTTCTGGATGAGCAGAAGAGTCACCAACAACATTGGTCTTCATACCAACTCGGTGCTGATACTCTTGCAACAAATCATAACAAATATGACGAACCCTATCAACTTCATCTTCAGTATTGTCTCCATAAAGTTTTTCAAAATAAAACTCCAATACACTCATCTTATACCTAGGATCAAGTACAACTGCAACCCCAATAATACCATGTATCACTAACCAATGTTTATCAAATTTTTCCACCATTTTTGATGCCATTGTTCTGATCACTTCAATTTCAGAAGAGAGCCATTGAGACAGTGTCATCCTAATCTCACATAAAGCTGGGAAACAAACATTGGCTGTGGGATACTTTGTACCAGAAAACAACTCAGTGATAGAAAAAAAAATCTTAAACCTCTTACTAATCTCTCTAGCAAACTCCCATTCTTGCTCAGTTGGCACAGTCTTATATTGGGACTCTCTAATTTTCAACCTAGAAAAGACATCCTTATACAATAAGGCTGTCTAAAGCATTAAGTACGTTGAATTCCACCTAGTTGCACAATCAAGTCCTAATTTCTTGGTATGTGGAGTAGACAATTGGTTGACTGTTTCTTCAAATTTTTCTACTCTTTTTAGTGTTGCTGTCCAATAAGCTACACTCTCTCGGATTTTCTCCACACCAACTCGTATGACATCCAATCCATCTTTCACTATCAAATTCAAAATATGCGCACAGCAACGCATATGAAACAAAGTACCACCCAACAAAAGTAATGAATTACTTAACTTATCCATCAACATGGTAATCATAGCATCATTTGTGGAGCAATTATCAACAGTAACAGTCGAGATTTTTCTATCAATATTCCAATCCATCATACACTCAAGCAAAGTATCACAAAGAACTTCTTTTGTGTGTGGACATGGAACATAAATAAACCTAAAATATGATATTCATAAACAAGTATTAATAACATGCAAATTGAACTGAATAAGATTGAATTTTTAAATGATTTGCAAATTTACAAAAATATACCTCAAAATGCGACTTTGCAATGTCCATGAATCATCAATAAAGTGTGCGGTGACAGCCATGAATCCTTTCTTTTGATTGCTAGCAGTCCACATATCAGTTGTGATTGCCACCCTACTTTTATTATGCTCCACCAAACTCAATGTCTTCACCCTCTCATAATCATAAATCTTTAAAATATCACTCTTTATCGTATTTCGAGAAGGCACTTTAAACAATGGTTGAAGTGTTGCTGAATATCGTTTAAAACCAACATGGTCTACGATAGAGAGGGGATATTCATGCAAGATTATGGCATGTGACAACTCTTTCCTAGCAAAATCTTGACCAAAGATATAAGAATTCATTTTTGGAATCTCTCTACTAAAGTTGTTAGTTAACACTTTTTGCCTCATGTCCATCACTTTTTTCCTAGTACAACTCTTATGGTGATTATGCAAATGCCTAGTTCCATTTTTTGAATCACCTCCAAGATGCTTATTACAATAATTACATATTGTCTTCCACACCCCATTGACTTGTTGTTTTTTAAAATGTTCCCACACAACACTAGGTTTTCTTTTAGTTCCTCCACAAGTAGTATTAGACTCTTCTAAGTCAATAACATGTTGATTAGAGAGGGGAGACGGTGAGTTCGTAGGTGTGTTCGTAGCTAGCGATGAATGTTGTGACGCGTCACTCTCAATTGGTACTTGAGAGTTAACGGGTGCTTCAGAATTAACTGATGCTTCAGAGTTAACATCTGACATTTTTAACCTTTATAAAAATAATATGGATTGAATTAATATAAATAAATTAAGTACTCATCATCTTTTAAAAAAATTATGACATGATTGAAACAATTAGAAGATGCATTACAGAAGATTTATGATATAATAAGGAATTCCAAATCGACTTTGGTGATTGCAAAAGGAAGTTTATAAACTACTTGTGATCTTTATGTTGGAGACTGGATATTTTAACAGATTAGAAAAATAATGTGACAATCAGTTTTCTTAGTGGACTAGACAAGTTGTATTAATGATAATATGAAAAACAAACATATTAATCTTTGCCTTAAAAACAAGTTGGGATTCAGAAGCTTTCACTAGTATAGCTTAAAAAACTGTTTCATGTCCTCCTCAGCCTCTCTGTCTTTATGAATAATTGACCCAAAATATAAAAAAAGATCACTCATGTATTTCATGCTCATCAAGTTATACTCTACTTTCATCCCTTTCTATTTCTACTTCTGCTAAAATTACACACTGTATATTCTTAGTCTTATACTTAAACCTTTTAAAATCTGAAGTATCTCTTCACAATTCTAGCTTAGAATTTACTCCTCTCGTTTCGTTAACTAAACTCTCTGTAAATAGCATACATCAAGGAATATCCCCTTTGAGTGTTTCTAGAAAGTTCATCCATAACTAATACAAAAAATGTAAAGATTGTATGTTGGTCTTTGATATGTACTTTATTATTTTTAGAAATTTACTTATTTCTGCCCCTACTAGTCTCAAATTAGGTAGAAAATAGCTTCCATGGTACATCTCTCAAGCATAAAACCAAATTGATTTTTGAAGATATTGTCTCATGTCTTAATCTCCACTCAATAGCTCCCCCCAGAATTTCATTATATGACTCATAAATTTAATATGACAAAACTGATGCAACTTTGAAGCAATCTATAATTAATATTACTATTAAAATTAAATAGACAGATTATGAGGTATATTTTAATAGACAGATTATAGACAGATTAATAGACAGATTATAAGATCATCATCTCAATAGACAGATTATCAATAACATAGACAGATTATCAACAGATCAATGATCAACAGATTATCAATAATTCACAAGCACCGATTATCAGGGTCTGGAGGTAGATCTGCATAAAAAATACAACTGATTATCAATATAAATAAATAAATTTAGAGACAGAAAAAAAAAAGAAAAAAAAAAAGAAGAACTATATTGTATTTTTTACAGATCTATACTCAAATCTAAACACTCAGATATATATATATATATAATATACATATATGTAAACCTAGATCGAAATCCCTAGAGAGAGAGAGAGAGAGAGAGAGAGAGAGAGACCTAAACAGAGATGGGAGGCGCGATGGTGACGGAGGAAGGATCGCCGGTGACGGAGGGAGGCGCGGCGGTGAAAAATGAAAGAGAGAGGGACAGACGAGAGAGAGAGAGAGAGAGAGAGAGAGAGAGGAGCGGCGTGTGTTGTGTGAGTATGAGAGTGTGTCTGTCAAACCCTAACAAAACAAGCATATGCACATATATATATATCCAGGGACCAAAGGGTCATTTTACCTCGGGGACCATGCGGGGCGGGGGTGGGGCAGGGCCGGGGCCGGGTTCGGTTCTGAAACACATATCCCCGTCCCCGGCCCGGATATCATCGGGGATGAATTTTTAAATACCATCCCCGGCCCGTAGGGGATATTTTTCGGTGAATAACCGCTGAATTCGGGGTCGGGGGGTCGGGTCACCATCGGGCCAGTTTCAGATTGCCATCTCTACTAGCAAGCAATCTAATAGTGGTCACCACTCTTTCATACATGTCCCTAATCACATCAATGTAACATTTTATCATCCCTTTCTTCTCTAACACCTACCATATTATATCTCGGGACACTCTATCATATGCTTTCTTAAGGTCGATAAACACCGTATGAATGTCTCTTTTCTTTTCTCTATACTTTTCTATTACTCTCCTCAAAAAATAAATTGCTTTCATTGTTGACCTGTCAGGCATAAACCCAAATTGATTCTCTGACACCTCTGTTATATCTAGCAATCATCGTTTCATCATCCTCTCTCACACTTTATTTTGTGACACATTAGCTTGATTCCTCTATAGTTGTTACAATTCTGAACATTTCCTTTATTTTTATAGATTGTCACTAAAACACTCTTCCTCTACTCATCTGGCATGTTCCTAGTCAATAAAATTTTGCTAAATAACCTAATCAACCAAGCAACTCCTTTTTTACCTAAATACTTCCAAACTTCAATAGGGATATCATGATCCATAAAACAAGATCCATAAGGCTAAAACATGATTATACAAGGTTCCAAGTGTGGCCGTGCATCATCCAATGCGTGTCAAATCAAAGCTTGGTTCTTAGAAGAATTTTTTCCGTGTCTCTTGTAAACCTTAAATGGGTTGCTGCCACTTGTCTTTATCAGGCAACAAACATTGGTTGCCAATTCTTCCAACTTCTTTGCTTTTTACTTTCCCTGGGAGCTGTATTATGCATGAACTTTTGATATCATCCTGCCAAGACTGAAATATTACAAAAAGTGACTCAGTAACTTAAAATTATTCTGAAAGCATAAAGAGTGAAATTTAAGTTTCAACTCTACCTGTTGAAATCATTTTGCACTCAATACGGTATCGTACCTTGTTTTCTGTAAGTGCATGTGATAATGGAGAATTGAAATGAATTTAATCATGTAATTATGTTCTTCTTTTTGCTTACCTTTTGCTTGCTTGCATTCTTATTGTAGTTCACTAACCATTCCCCGGCCAAAGGAGGAAACTCTTTCAAGACATTCTATTTTGGGTCCAAGTGGGCTCCACGGGCAGTGGCAACCTCCTAGTAGTGATAAAAGGGTATGATGGTTTTCAGCTATTTTTTTGCTTCATTACAGCAGAGGACAGACTGACTTTTCTCTTGTGAATGTAGGTCCAATATCCAATAAATATAGACTTCACTCCTGTTGAAATTCCAAGGTTAGATTCCATGTAACGTTATTGTAGAACTGCATTCAGTATTTCTAGACTGACAGAATCTATGTAATGCGAAATAATGTTAGAAGATTCATTTTTGGTGAAAACATCCTATTGCTAAGGCATGGATTCTTGCATAGAACCCTACCAGTGTCTTATTTGAAGAGATACTACTAGAGAAGAGGTGACATGCAAGTCCTCTTTATGGTCCTGTGGGATTCTCCTCTTTGACCACACTGTGAGACTACACTTAGGATGAATAAAATTACAATCAATTTTGACCATTATAATAATTCCAATCAAAAGCCAATAAATGGTATGAGGATTTGCAGATCTCTTGCTTCGCAACTATCAAAAGCCAAATTTTGAAAAGAAGGCTGCAGTTTGATGACCTTTACGAGATTTTTACCAAATGAAAATTGTTTTGAAACAAAATTTCTTGACCAAAGCAACTTTAAACTTATTTCCCAAAACTCACATTGTTTCATGGAGTGTTTTCAAAACACAAATTCAGTTGTGTTTATAAAATTACATGGGTTTGGGAAATGAGTTTAAAACTGCTTTAATTTGGGAATTTTGATTTTAAGACCACCTGCATTTGATAAAATCTTCTTTACTATATGTTGGAATGGAAACTAGATTAGCCCACTCAGTGGATTCTTGAGTAGTCAGACAGACAAATAATTAACAAGGAGCATATCAATATATTTTTTAAATCTGATTCCACAGTAATATTTGTGGGCAGACACCTTGTCCTCAATTTGTTCTTTGTTTTCTTGATTAATAAAATCCCTTCTGTTGCATTTTAAAAATAAATAAATAAATAAACTATAATATTTGTGTGCTCAAACCTAGGTCAGTGAAGGAAATTACCTTTAAGGAGTATGCATGGAAAACTAGATTAGTCAGTCATTACATTCTCGAGTTGTCTGAGAATATGAGAACTTGCAAATGAGCAAATCATACTGCTTTTGGAATCAGATTTAATGATAATGTTTCTCTGCTCAAGACTCGGACAGTACTTTGAGTTTGCAGCAAGTCCATTCTCGTTTTTTTAATGTTTCTTTTTCCTATTTCTGAGCTTATGCTAATGACGTTGAATATATTCTTTGATCTTTTCAAGGGAAAACAGCCTGCAGCAAGCCCCAGAAAATGGATTGTTGACCGAAAAAGTCTCTAACAACTCAGAACCCGAAAGATCAAGTGTGGAAGGAATTCTTCCTTTAAATGATGATAATAAGATGCATCATGCTGAGGAACCTGGCTCCTTGATTTCCTTTGAACCATTTGAAATCCCTTTGCAAACAAATATTATCAGACAGCCTTCTCCTCCTCCTGTTTTAGCAGAAGTACAAGATTTGATTCCTGCTTCACCAGCAGTTACTGAGACACAATATGGAATGGATAATTCCTTGCATGATGATTTAGTGTCTTCAGAATCTCCATTGCAATTGCACATTGTGAGATTCTCTCTCTCTCTCTCTCTCTCTCTTAATTTCTGTTGTTTATTATATTTTGAACTTAACTTTTCCTCCAGCATGATAAATTTATTATGTGAGCATATGGCTAAGGGGAGAGTTTGTATGGCCCACCATTACTTAAGCTGCACATGTAAATTCTAATTGAAGAGGGTATTAAATCAGAGAAACTTGACTTATCATTGAATGTAAAGATAATTCTTGCAAGGTGATTTTGAATTTTAATCGCAATGGACAAATTTAACCTTTAGGATTTAACATTGAATTATGAACGATCAAATCAAAAAGATTTCAGCTGTGCTAACTCATCATTAAAAACTTCTCAATTTTAGTTTTATGGAACTTGCCCCCCCATAGTTCAGCTGTAACAACTGAAGAAAATATTGTCTCTTCCTTACCCTACCTATATATCTCTGCAGTCAACAAAATTGATGGATAGCTTCATGAAGATGGCGAAGTCAAATACAGACAAAAATTTAGAAACTTGTGGTGTTCTTGCAGGTTCACTTGTAAGTGCTATTAATTTGACATGCCTCAATTTTGTCCCAAGCATTTTGTGAATTTTTTTTTTCCCCTTCTGCAGAAAAACCGGAAATTTTATGTTACAGCACTTATCATTCCGAAGCAAGAATCAACATCAGATTCAGTAAGGCAGTATTCTATTTCCTTAATTTGAATCAGAGTTCTGTAACTGTTATACTAAGTGTGTGCTTTCTGATTAGTGTCAAACCACAAATGAAGAGGAAATATTTGAAGTGCAGGATAAACAATCTCTTTTTCCCCTTGGGTGGATTCATGTGAGTATTTTATGTCGTCTTGTGCATGTCTCTCTCATTATCATTTCTCGTATTTCGTGTCTATCTCTTTATTTGTTTGTATCCCTAATCTGTCCTAAGTTTGTATAGTTATTTCAATTCCCATGGCTATCTTCATCCTCCATCTGAATGATCCTTCTAGAAATAGGAATGTTGTAATAAAACTATAGATATAGCTATATTGTTTCTTTTTCTCTCTTTTATCTTTCATTTTTTTGTGGTTCATTTTGCATTTTGGTTGGATGTCATTTGGCTTCAAATTATTGTTTGTGATCTCAAACTGCAAGCCTGTTGTGAAACTTCTTGTCTAAAATGCCATTACCCAGTTTTGGTTCTGCCAATATGGTCAATGAGAGTGTTTGGCATGCTTAGTAAAAAATGGATGCCATGGTACTTAAATCCACATTCTCAAGCTCAGCAGCCCCAAGTTTTTGACATTGCACCATGCAGTGGCCCCCTTTTGATTTCTATAATCTATTTTTGATATTTTAATTATTTATTTACAGCAGTGAAGGAAATATACTAATTTCCTAATGTTCCCTCCCAGTGACGATTGTGCAAATGAAACTGCGTCCCAATATTTTATCTTGGAAGTTGCCAATCCAAGGTTTTTTTTTGGTTCATGGTTGGTTTAAGTCTGGACTTTTGATAATTTTTTTGTGATTAATTTGTCATGGATTACATCAATAGAACAATTCTGTTTTCCATTTCTGTTGGGGTTCTTGGCATAAGAAGCTTGGGAAAACCACTCTCTCTTAGTCTCCGATGCCCTTCCACTGAAATGCTGTTAGCTTCCCATCTCACGAAACCTTCCAAAACCAACATATAGGTTTCTTTTGTTATCTAGAGAAACAAACCCCGGTCTGAGTTCTGGTTGCTCCGAAGAAAGTAAGTTAGTTTATGTTTATGGATGGACATCACAATCATCTATAATATTTTACATCAGCTCATTCACTAGGAACTTTGTTGCATTTAGTTCACTGCTTAATCCTTGTTATGCTTCAAAAGCTCGTATATTTTATTTACTATTGACTGCGATGCTAAGTAGTTGATCATTTGCTGGGTTTCATTTTGCAGACACATCCTCATGCAGTCTTGTTTCATGTCCTCAATTGATGTTCACACTCATTATTCATATCAGGTGTGTAACTCTCTGTTTTTCTTTGTCTTTCTTTCAACTCTCATTGTTTTTCTTTTAACAAATGCTTAATCCTTCTCCAGATTATGTTGCCAGAAGCTATTGCAATTGTTATGGCACCAAGAGATAGTTCAAAGTAAGAATTATTCTCATTTTGGTCTGGTATAGGATAACATTCTTATATCTGTTTCAAGTATTTTTTGCCTAATTTTTTAAATTTTTGTGCAGAACCCATGGTATTTTCCGGTTAACCACTCCAGGTGGCATGGGAGTTATAAGACAATGTCCGCGACGTGGCTTTCATCCACATGACCCACCTCCAGATGGTGGGCCAATTTACAAACAATGTACAGATGTGTATATGAATCCTGACATAAAGTTCGATGTTATTGATCTACGGTGACTACGGTCACCACATACATTTGGGTGCCAATCCACAAACATATTGTTTCGGCTACCATGCGAGTGTAATTATCAGCATTACAAATGAAATTGGTCTATGAGACCTCAATACTTTCTGTGAAAGTGGGAAAGATTGGTAGCCTGCTTTATATGTCATTCAGTCGTAAATTGGAATTTTTATTTTGATTTGATCAATGCATGTGGATTTTTGCGCCCAACACTACTACGACCACGGGAATTCTTTATCATCGAAATCATTGATGTGAAAAAAAAAAAAAAATTTGTTTACAGAGCTATAGAATGCGAACATTTCCTCTCTAATATCAATAATTGGGAATTTAGGTTTTCATGTTCTTTTCTTTTTACCCTTACTTGATTACTTGTTAGTTGCCGGGTGTGTTTAGCCTCTACTTGTTCGGCTCTTTAGTAAGTAGGGACTTCTATGGTCATGCTCAAGAGGATTACTATGCCCTGTGGTCCAAAATTTCAATCCATTTTTATGAAAAAGTGGATCACAAATTGATGGGGTTGAATTACCTTTTTAGAGCACTGGCATGAAAAGCATCACCCACTGAATCTCATGTGTGGAAAGATGAAAGAAGCAAACAAACAATGTGAAGGAATCATGGAAGAATTGCAGTGAGGCCAAAGACATCTCACATTCCAGAGACCAAAAAGCGAAAATTGAACAAAGCTGTATAAGAATTTGTGGAGGTGTCAATTTTGTTGTTGGATGCTTTTGAAGTGGGTTTTGTGCTTTTTTGTTTCTAGGAGCTTATTTTTGAGGTTGTATTTGTATTATAAATTTAAATAGGATTAAATCTCTATTCAAATTTATAATTCAATTACAATTTAAAGGCACAATGCCAATCCAAGGAAGGAATTTAGATCCTTCCCAACATATTTTTATTTTTATGATAATGTTAGAAATTATGAACTCAATACAAAGAAGTAACAAGAAAATTAGTACGCGATTTAAATTTGTTTTAAATGTGAATTTCATCGTAACAAAGTTAAATATAGACTGCACAATATTTTTCTTAATTCTTTTTATGTGAATATTTATTTTGGAAGTACTATAATGCATCCTACCACAAAAATATATAAGTTTATTATAAAATTTCATAATATTAATCATAAAATGTGTAATATCGTCACAAATTAACTTTAAAAAAATATCATAACTAAGTCACAAACATTTGTAACATCAACTATAAAATTTTGTTGTTCAAAAAAAAAAAAAAAATTATAAAATTTTAGACATTTTTGTTATGTCAATTTTATAAATTAATATTATAAAAATTTATGATAAAATTATACAATTTTATAATTGGATGCATATAGGATTTCCCAATTTCTTAACCTATTACATCCTTTCAAAGTGGCATTTATCAAAAAAGTACAAAAAGGCAAATAATAGAGGCCGTCATTGGGACATAAAGTGGTCCATCTTTGCTTTCTCAAGGTCTTGTCAATGGCTTGTTATATCCATTAACATAGAGTGGGACAAAGGTATACCTTAGAAGGGGGGCAACTATGCCATCAATAGGATGGAACCAGCCCCTCCTAGATGCATCTCTTTCTTGGACATGACATTCAAGTTTCATTTTTCATTTTTGGGCTTATTGGGACAACCAAATCTTAGACATTATCAACCTTCAAAATTGTCTCAAATAATATGTAGGGTTTATTAATTCAGCAGTGCTAGAGACCTCACATGGGGTGACTTCCATCACTCCCATATATACATAGGGGTTAAAGAGAGAAGAACAAAAAAATAAATAAAATAAAATAAAAATTTTGAGCCAATCAAAAATCAGTGAGAGTGGTAGGGGGGTCACCTTCACTGGAGGTCTAAGTCATTTTTCTTATTAATTACAACTTTCAAAACGATGAATAAGAAATATAAATGTTAAAATATTTATAATTTATCACACTTTTTATATATTTTAAAATATTTTTATATATCTTCTATATATTTTAACACTAATCACATCCATTAGAGCTGTTTTAAATATTTTTTAATAATAATAATGATTTGAAGTATGTAAATAGTAGTATTATACTTTTTTGAAAATTAATTGTGTTATCTGTCTTTATTATTATTATTATTATTATTATTATTATTATTATTATTATTATTATTATTGTCTTTAGTAATTTTTAAAAAATATTTTAGTTGAAAAATTTTACTTTTTAAATGCGTATAATTTAAATGCACATAAAGAAGTCTGCATTTTTTCCACTGAAAAACATAAAACACCGAAATGTGCTAGTTTTTTTTTTTTGGTGAACTTTTAATTTTATTTTTTTTATTTTTTAAATGCATCTAAATAGTAATAACAAAATTAAAATATAAAAAATTTCACTAAAAATATGAAAAATTAAATAGAATCTATTTTTAAATAATAATAATAATAATAATAATTATGACTTGGAAATCAAAGAGAATATTTTATTGTGGAATTTACCTAGTAAATTTTTTTTTTACTAACCTAGAAAAGTTTGATATAACAAGTTTAATGTAAAATGTCACCTCAAATCTTGACATTTTGGTTAGAATGGTTTTGTATTTCATTTTTTTTTATTATTTTATTATTACTGTTTGATTGAATAATAGTCTTATTTTTTGAAAAATGACTTGTAGATTCGGCTCGAAACCCAAAACGATGTTGTTTTGGGTTTCGATTTTTTTTTTTTTTTCTTCTCTTTTTCTTCCTTTTCTTCTTCTTTTTTGTTGAACACAGAGCAAAGCAGAGGTGAGAGAGAAACAGCGTCGTCGTTGCAGCTCGTCGGCAGCTCGTCGCTCATTGGTGGGAATTTCGAACTGGCGTCATAGCTTGTCGCTCTGCCTCCGCCCGCCGCCGCCTCCGCCTTCGCATCCACCCGATTTTGATGGGCCCCTCCAGTTCAGTTCTTCTTCTTTTTCTTCCTCATTCTTCTTCTTTTCTTCTTCCTCCTTCTCCGAATTCGAGCTATGAATCGGAACTGTTATTTTTTTAACCTTTTACCTTTTTTTCTTTTTCCCGACCAACAATATTATTATAGAATTTTGGCCCGTCACAAAAAAGGAGTTGCTTTATTGACAAATTATACTCCTTACGTTCTAGAATATTAGGCTCTTATTTCATTTTTTACTATCTCAAAATATTAGTTCATTTTCAAAAATCAAAGACTCAAATACTATAAATTTTTTTTTTTGTTATAAGAAAATCCTCCCTATTCTCTCGAAAGTCCAAAGCAGCGCCCCTTGCAGAGATCAACAGGGTGTTCTGTTAGCTGTTCCGAGTGAGAAGACTATAACCTGAGAACTTGCCCCGACCTCCCAAGATAAGCTCCGCTTACGTCAAGACTCGCACAGTAAGGGAGTATTGAATCCACACAAAGTACTGATTAGACAATTTGAGGTCCAACTTCCTAACCAACTGTAATTCGTCCAAGAGATTGACCCAAAGGGGTGAATTGAACCTGTGACCTGAGGGCTTAAACCCCCAGGCCTTAACCACAATGTCACCCATCCCTCGGTTCACTATAAATTTTTTATTTTGTCATTTTTTTAAATTTTTATTAACAATACCAAAAATATAATTATAACAATTGATATTCTAAAAAAAAGTCCAGATTCTCTCTAGCTTCTCTCTCCAGCAGTTTCTCCGGACAACGGCTCAGATAGAGTCACATCACCTCTAAAGAAGTATACGGCTCAGATTTATTCTTTAAACCAAAATTAAATAAATAAAAAAGTACACACCTACACCCACTGACACACACACTCTGTCTCTGTTGAACATTCCGTTCTTACTGACACACATACTCACAGCACATATTCTCTCTCTCTCTCTCACATTTCTAAAAAAAAAATTAAAATAACACACTCCCTCTCTATCACATTTCTAATAAAAAATAAAAAAAACTATTTTAATCTTTTTCATTTTATTTTCATAATATATATATATATATAATTTTTAATATAAAATTTAAATTTTTATAAAATTAATATCATTGAAAATATACTTTTAAAATAAATAAAAAGTAATTATTATGTTTAGTTATGCTTTCAAAGTATTATTTTTAAAATATAAAAATTATTTTGATGAACATAAACACATAAAAATCATATATTTTTGAAAATCTCAAAAATAATCTTCAATCCAAATATATATATATATATATATGAAAATAATGACTTCTGTGTATAAATGTAAATTTTTTATTTTCTTTAAAACACAAATTCAATTTATGCATAGGTGTAAATCAAATATAGAATTTTTTTTTTATTTCCTTTAAAAAAATTATAAACTTGTTTGGTTAATAAAATTAAATTAAAAGTCTTATTTTCATATGATTTTTTTGGAATGAAGATTGTTTTTGAGAATTTCAAAAATATATGATTTTTGTGTGTTTATTTTATCAAATTAATTTTTATATTTAAAAATAATAATTTGAAAACATAACTAAACATCGTAATTACTTTTTATTTATTTAAAATTTTTATTAAATATATTTAATATTAGTCTCATTTTAAAGGTATATTTTTAATGATATTAATGTTATAAAATTAAAATTTTATAATATTAAAAATTATATATATATAAATATTTTGAAAAAGTTTAAAATAAATTTTTAAATTGTTTATTAGAAATGAAAGAGAGAGAGAGGTGGGATATGACTTTGACGTGTGCGTGCAGTGAGGTGAGGGAGAGAAAGCAGTGTCGGACAAAATGAAATGATTCAGGGTGTATGTTTTGAAATTTTTTTGTTTAAGGAAATAAATCGAAATCATTTATTTTCTTGCGGAGTGATATGGCTCTATCTGAGCCGTCCTCTGGAGGAACAACTGGAGAGAATAGTTGGAGAGGATCTGGACTCCTCAAAAATATTATTATCAAAATATAATTTTAAAAAATTAATATTTTAAAAATATAATAATTGTATTATAATAAAAAGTTAGATTCCCGAGATTATTATTTTAGCCTTCAACCATGCTACAGATCCCCAGTAACTGGACACCCCCCAGTGCCACATGACACACTGCCAGTGGCTGAAGTTTAAAAAAAAAAAAAAAAAAAAATTATTTTCAGCCAATCAGGGGCGACCCCCAGTGACCCCCACTGGGGTCTTAGCCATTTTTCTTTAGCCTTTTAGGATAGGGAGAGTGCCTTGTTACTTTGGACACCACCAAACGATAGGCTCAACTTTAATAAAAGTTGTGGCATAAAAAGACAATGCTGAGGTCAACCTTTTAGGGTTTACAGTTCAAAAAAAAAATTAAAAAAAGTCAAACCTCATAGAGGCCTAGCTTTTCATCAACTCTCTTATTTACGATCCATACTTCATATTCAAAAAAATTTATATAGAATATTACTCAAAAATCACTTAGAAGCAGTTCAAATTCATTATAGTTGTGGACTTTAGAACATCTTCAACGGTGAATTAAATTTTTTATTAAATTTGAATAAAAAATTATCTATTTCATCAAATTTAATATCACTCACTCCAACGGTGCATCAAATCCCGTATCAAATCTCGTGGAGCAACCGATTAGTCGACTGGTAAGCATAAATATATATTTTTTTTCTCAGTTTGATGTTTGATGCTTTCTGCACCATCAATTGTTTGATGTTTGGCGAGCTACAAACAATTGTTTCTCAGTTTGATGCTTTCTGCACCATCAATTGTTTCTTTAAACAATTCGTGTCAGATTCATTAAACAATTCACACTTTAAACAATTCATTTGCAGCTTTCATTCTCAGATTGATGCTAGGGTTGCCCGGTTGGTTGACCGGCCGGTCGACCGGTAAAGGAAAATAATTTTTTTTTTTTTTTAACTGTTTGAACTTTTTTGACCGGTTTGAACCCACCAATTATAAAGAAAAGCGGTCGCCCGGTTGGTCAACCGGCCAGGCAACCGGCTGGTTGACCGGTGTACCTCTTTCAACGGTCAGTAACAGTGATTTGGTGAAATCTGTGTCTTGTTCTTAGTTTGATGTTTTTTTTGTTGAAATCTCATTTTGATATCAATCTGGTGCAACGATTGAAGCATAAAAAAATACGTTTTTTTATTAAAATTTGAATCTGATGCTGAATTTGGTTCACCGTTGGAGATGATCTTATCCTGCATTAAGTAAATCCTAACCACGCATTCATTTTTTGGTTTAATATCTTGACAATTTTTCCCAAGTCTTTAGGCCAAGTTTGGCAAGTCTAGAATAAGTCAAAAAGTTACTTAAAAAGTTAAAAAGTTAACACTATTCACCAAAAGTCAACAATTACGGCTACACAACTCTCAATTCTAATTTTCTCTTACAAACCAATTTTTACAATTTTTTATTACACATTTTTCCATAAAAAGTCAAAAAGTTAACCCAAACATCTATATTTTCTTCCTCAATTTTTTAGTTCAAAAACACAAAAAGTACACTTATTTAGGACATCCCAAACAACCCCTTAGTGCTTGTTTGGCATGTGCTAATATATTATCATCTTTAGGTTACAATATCACATTGCCTCTTTACCATATCACTTTAAACCCAACTCATATTTTACATTTATTTCCGTAAAAAGTCAAAAAATATACTAATCTAACACTTATCATCTCTAAAAATTAGTTCTAATGATATGTTTGATAAGTATTAAATTTCAATTTGTTAAACATTTTATCATATGAAATCTAATCTTAATGTCACATCATTAAAAGTAGTGATAAATTAAGAGAGGTAGCATTGGTCTCTCTTTGAGTAGAGAGTTAAAAGTCACCTTTTGACTTTTAACCATTTCGAGTTACATTCTTTTTTTTTTTTTTTTTTAAACTAAGAATAAATTAAAAAAGTTAGGTTGCGTTTGGTAGAATCTTAGAATTATGATTTAAAAATAGAGTTACATTTTGAGTTTGTGAGTTTTGAAATTATGATTTGAATGTAAAAAATTTGTTTGGTTATAAGTTTTGAATTGAATGATGTGACATATGATATTTAATTTATAGATTTATAACTCATAATTACACACACAACTCAAAATTCTATTCAAAGTTCATAAAAAAAATTTTAAAAAAAATCCAAAAATATTTTTTTATTTAAAATATAAAAATAACGAGCACCAAAAAAATAAAAATAAAAAACACGAACACTGTTCCGGTCAACTGACCAAACATCTGAATAGATATATTTTAAAAAGTTAGTATGAAATTAATTTTTAAAAATTATAAACAAACAAAACACTCAAATTATATTGTGGAATCATGTTTAAAAAACTTTACCATACCTTTCCAAAATAACCTACTGTTGTATTATTATAACCAAAAGGTTTATATCTATTGGTGGGTACCCTACCCATGTATCATCATGCAACAGTTGGCCCATCAACTCACGGATCCGGACTCCTCCTCCCTCATCCCTCAACCAGTGAAGATAGAAACAGAGAGAGAGAGAGAGATATATTTGATTGTACAGTACAACAGTTTTTGTGGGAGATCAAAGACTCATGGTCTCCCACTTGTCATCCTGACATGGGGATGATTGAAAGAGAAATTATTAACTGCCGTGCGTGATATTCTGAAGGAAAATGTTATGGATTTAAAATAATTTATCAAATTCTCTATTAATCTCTCATTGAGATTCACACAAATCTACATGTGTATGGAATTTACATCCATGTAAAAGATTTAGTAAAAAATTTAGAGTCTTTAGCATGACCCTATATTGAATACAAAATCTCAGTTACTTAGTGGGTGTTTGAAAAGTTGTTATTTTACTAGTCTATTTTAATTTTTGACTATATTAGTAGGTTAAAATTTTTATATTTAAAAAGATAGTTAAATTTTTTTATAATTGGATGTGATATTTGTGAAAGAAAAAAAATTATAAATTTAACCTGATATTTTATCATATTCACTATTTAATTTTTTTGTTTGTTTGTTGAGATTTTAATAAAGAAAAAACTAAAATCTAACTTGCCAAACACCTCTTTAGTGTGACTTTCACGGGAAATTTACACCAATCAACAATTGAGATGTTGTATACAGTACTAATGCTCAATAATGGAATTTTTTTTGAACTGCACCATAATGGAATTTGACTTTCATTTTTGAGAAACTGATAAAAAGCTAGCTTCTAGTTTTTTTACTAATTTTGAGTCACATCATGATCACCTCTTACATAACTTACTCACAAAAATACAAAATAAGCTAAAAAAGTTAAAAAATTAACTTTTTATCAACTTCTCAAAACATCTCACAAACACATTTTGCTCAAGAGTACAAGAAATAGGCAATTGGCGATTTTGAACTTATGTAAAATAAATTTTAAATATTTATAATAATTCATAAATTTTAAGTATCGAGTAAAATAACGTGTTAATGATGGAACTCAAGATTTATCATTGATCATAAACTTCTTTCACAGATTCAACATGGGCGGCCTAGTATAACTAGAATATAATACCTATAAAAAATATAAATTTAATTATATTTATTAGTATTGAATTCGTGCTATGCAATAAATGAGATGAATAAAAAACTAAACATAGAAATATTATAAAAATAAATGACCAATTGTATAAATTTTAAACTTGACACTAATAGTAATAATTGATTTATAGTAAATTATAATATCTCTGCATAATATTAAAAGTTTAAGTGTAATGAAAATCTCTAATATCAATCACTAATATTAGAATAGTACGTGTGGGTCTTTGCAATTACACCGAAACATTATTTTTAATCTGTGTTTGGATATTAAATTTATGAGAAAAAAAAAAAAGAGAAAAAGAGAAAGTGAAGAAGTATAAGTTTTATGTATTTATTTTATTTTTCTGTAAATTCAAATCAAACGCAAATTTAGAAGTCAAAATGTATGAATAAGCCATATTGCAAGCATGCAAAATCAACAATCCTACAGAGAAGTACTCAAGAAATAGAAGAATGTTTGAACTACATTCATTTTAGGGGTGACCCACACATTTCATTTTAGGAATAAATTTCATGATATTTTTTTTCATGCAAAATAGATTGTGTTGTGAAATGACTAAATATTGAGAGTATATAATAATATCTTTCCCTAATCCAATGGTTCTTGTATATGATTATTGTAAAAGAAGATAGATTGCAGAGTGAAGACAAAACAAAGTATCAAAGTAATTATTCAACTAATCCCATTATTGTATATATCATATTAATACATCTGAAGTCATACTATATAGAAATCATTTTTTTAGTAAGTAGTGTCCCTTCCATCTATATGAAATACATTACTTTTATGTTATGTTTGGTTGAAAGATTTGGACAGAAATTTAGAAAGGGAAAGGAAAAGGTGTATAAAACTAAGTGAAATATAGGCATATTTTATTCGCATTTCACCTACTTTTTTCATTTTTCTTTCCAAATCCCTCCCCAAATCTTTCAATTAAACAGAGTATTAGTATCCTAATACGTGTTGTTTTGGTAATTGTGTGGGCCAATTTTGACAAGTTTATGATATTGATTCATGATGGCCTAATAATCATATATTTAATCTTGTTTGGATGTTTGGTTATACTCAACGAGAAATTTATAATAAATGGTTGATGTTGACCAAAAGAAATGTTTGTTTATTACCTGGAATTAATGAGAAAGAATGAGAATTTTATTATTAATAACAAATTTTTTTGTCAGGGTCACATTTCTATATGTGCAAATGATAAAATCTTAAATATTGTGAATCTATTTATTTATTGGACTTTGATTTGTGCTCCGAAATTCAGGGGTACTAATGTCCCGAATTTCTATATAAGGTAAAAAAAAAAAAAAAAAAAAAAAAAAAGTTACCAAAATTGAAAATTAGGGGCATTAGTGCTCACAGTTTTAGTGCCACAAATCATTTTTGTTATTTATTTTTACTCTTAGAGAGGTTCACATTTTCTCTGGAATGTGAGATTATTGTGGTGATGAAGTGTGGAGGTCACATCCTTGCTTAGTTTGGAAAAACTATTTCATCTTGAGTAGGTAGGTAATCTAGAATCAAAATTTTTAATTTTTTTTTAAATCATTTTAAATAATAAAATCACGAGATCTATAATTACACTCTTAAGATTCCTCTCATGCCTTAAAATGAACTTAAATAGATAGTTGTAACATAACTAAAGCATTAAAACGGTTGGACAAGTTGTTTACCACGATTATTTATAATATGTTGTTGAGAAGAATTATATTTATTAGGTGAAAAACACAATAAATAAATGAACAAAAACATAGATAAGATTGATTTAAAAAAATGGAAACACTACAACAAAAAGCATCATTGGCAACTAAACATTTGAATTTCGTCGCTGAAAGGTGCAGAAATGGCGACTAAATCCATTTTGGTCGTCAAAATGAAGACTTTTGGCGACTAAAACAATTTGGTTGCCAAATGTATATGTATTGGCGACTAAAACTCATTTTGGTCGCCTATTATATGGTTTTCAGCGACTAACAGAATTTTCGTCGCCAAAAGTCATGGTTTTTGCCGACTAAACCAATTTAGTAGCCAAAGGTGATGCTTTTGGCGACAAAAAAGCAGATTAGTCGCTGATTGTAGGTGTTTTGGCGACTAAAACTAGATTAGTCGCTGAAACCCAAGCTTTTTGGCTACAAAAAAAAGTTAGTAGCTAAAAACTGAGTATTGGCGACTAAAATTCTATTTAGTAGCCAAAAGTGGACATTTTTGGCGACTAAAATTACGTTTCGTCGCCAAAAGTGCTGATTTTTAATTGGAACTTGTTTTTTTAGCGACAAATAAATAATTAGTAGCCCAAAATAATACAATTAGCGACTAAATAATGGTTTGTCGCCAAAAGTCGCCTAAATTTTTTTTTAGTAAATAATTTATTTTTAACATAAATTATATTGAATGAAAAAAATTATATTTATAAATATTATTTTGTATTAATTACGGTTAATATACTATATAAATAATATATATTGCATATATGTCCTTGAGATGATGTGCTGGCATAGTGGAGGGAGTGTTGTGCATAGGGCTTGGCATGTGGGTGGTTGTGGGGGACGTTGCAAGTTCGAAACTCGTTGGGAGCACACAGGTTCAAAAATTTTTTTTTTAAATATACTTTTGGCGACTATAGCCAATGGTCGCCAAAGGTAAAAATAATAAAATAAAAATTAACTATTGGCGACAAACGGTTTAGTCGGCAAAGGTAAAATAGCCAAAAATGAAATTGACAATTGGCGACAAAATATTTAGTCGCTAAAGACCTGTCTATTGGCGACTAACAGTTTGTTCGTCGCCAAAGCCATGCCCGACCACATATTGCCGACAAAACCGGCGACTAAATAATTTAGTCGCCAAAAGTTAAAATTTGACATTTAGCGACTAAAAACGGACTTTTGGCGACTAAAAATTTAGTCGCCAAAAGTGTATTTTTTTATAGTGAAAGTATATTTTTCTTTGCACCTGAAAGATATAATACAAAAAAAATTAATGGTTAACAAACACTTAGTTATAATTATTACCCATATTTAAATGTGGCAGTGTAGTTGGTGGTAGGGTGGAGTGGGGTTGATGGTACAACTACGGTGGTTGTGTAGTCATAAGATAATAATGAGATAATACAAAATTTGTGAATATTACGATGGTGGTAGTGGTAGTAGTTGTGATAATAGCGATGGCAATAGTGATGAGAATAGTAATGACGATAGTATATAGTGAGAATGGAATAGTGGTGGTGTCATGATAGTAGTGGGGTTGGTGGCACAGTCACAATGGTTGTGTGGTTACAAGATAGTAGTGAGATAAGATAGAGTTTGTGAACATTGTGAAGGGGTGGTGGTGGTAATAATACTAGTAGAGTGATAATGGAGTGATGGCAACGGTGGTGCGACTAGTAATGACGATAATATAGTAGAAATGGAGTAGTGGCGGTGTGGTGGTAGCAATTGTGACTTGAAGGTAGAGGTAGCAGTGGCGATGATGGTGGCAATAGTAGAGTTAGAGTGGTGGTGGTCGTGCTGTTGTAGTAATAATAGTGGTAGTAATGATAGTGTTTTGTGTAAGTGTTGGTAACAATGATAATGTGACAATTTTGGTGGTGGTGATATATTGGGGTAGATGTGGCGATTGTAGTGGTGGAGGTCAAGGGTTTGTAGTGATAGTGGTGGTAGTGCATTGACATTGTTGGTAATGTTGGTAGTTGTGATGATATTAGTGGCAATAATAGTGATAACTTTGGTGGAATGATGACGATTAACTTCAATAGTGACACAATAAATATAATAAAAAAAAAACTCTTTGAGTGTTTAACGTTTTAAGTAATATAAATTGTAATTATTAAAAAAACCTTAATTTATTTTTACTAAATATAATCAATTTTAATATTTGAATTATTAAGACCGCCTAATTCTCAAGCTCTTGGTTTAGACGTGCAATATTAGTTAGGATTTCCACTCAATTATTATGCAATCAAACAAAATGAGGTTTATTAGCATGTCCAAACATAACCCTACCCCTTTAAAAAAATAAAAAATTTCAAATTTCCCTTTCCTATAAAAAAACAATTTAAAGAAAAGTTCAAAATGGAGGTTGGGGAATAATTCAATGTGACCAAAGTAGTTGAAATGGAGGCCCCAAAAAAAAGTCAATAATACAAATGACAATGAGGGTTAACCACAATTCTTTCTATATGAAATCATAAAGATTAGTACTACATAAATTAAAAAATTTATAAAATTTGTGATTCAGTTTGAAGTTATATCACTTTAAAAATAAAAAGACTACTAACATGACTTGTATTTTTAAAATTGTTATTGGCACATTATTTTGGATATAAAAAATTATACAATTTTTTTAATTCTTATATATAAATCACTTCTCAAATAAAAAAGAAAAATAAGTCAATTACTCAACAATTATATACATACTTAGGGCCAGATTCTTATCCATAATAGAGCTTCCGACTGGATTGTTAGTCCGGTTATTAGCACCAATCTTACGTTTGTTTTCAAAATGAAGGTCCAGATTGAGAGTTCGTTAGGATTACGAAGGACCTTAGACAAGCGGACTAGCAGTCTGAGCAAGGAGATGGTATTCAGAAATAGTCAATTCGAATTAGAGTGTAAGTGGTTGTCCCAACAGACGTCTGACTGATCGTCCGGTTAGGTGTAATTTTTTTTTTTCACATATGCGGCCACACATTTTGAACATTAAATATATATATATATATAAATCATGGTTTTTATTTATTTTATTATTTTATATTTATTTTATATAAAAATAATTTAACAATCTTCATACTAACAACTATCATAAAAACAAACATAATTTTATTTAATTTTCTCACTAATTATTTTCACATTACTAATTTTTTCGCTTGCAATCCTTTCTATTCAATCTCTCAAAACAAACGGTTCTTGATGCGTTATGGTCCTCAAATCTAAATCATAGTCTGAAATCTATGATTGTTGACAGAGATACATGGTTTGTTTTTTTTCAAAAGCAAGAGTTGTTTGAGATGATCTAAATAAGTATATTTTTTTAATTTTTTATAAAATATGGATTGAGTATAGATTGAATTTGAAGTGATTGATAGAAAAATGATGTGACTTAAATAAAATGATATGAGTTAAATAAAATAGTGACTTTTTGACTTTTTAACTTTTTTAGTTTATGACAAACAAAGCCTTAAGTTTCATTTGGATGTGAATTGAGTTTTTGAATTTTTGACTATTAATATGGAGTTAAAATAGCCTTGTTTGGGATGGTTTTTTAGTGTTTTTTAATTTTTGTGAGAGAAAAAATAAAATGATTATGATTTGAATATGATAACTTTTCACCTAGGACTAAAAAATTTATTATATTTTTTTATAATTATTTTAGTCCCAACCCATCCCAACCCACATGCCAAACCAATACTTAAGTGTGGTGAGAAACATACACATGGATATTAATTGAATTAGGCCTAGTTTGGCATGTTTAAAAAAAGTTAAAAAATTAAAAAATTACTATCCTATTTAAGTCACATCGTCTTATTTAAGTCACATTATCTCTCTAATACATCACTTCAAACCCAACCCAAACTCAATCCATATTTCATAAAAAGTCAAAAAGTGCACTTATTTAGAACATTCCAAACAACCCTTTAATGTCTCGTTTGGAAATAAGTTATTTTAGTAATTTTTAAACTAAAATATGAGTTAAAAAAATGGGAGACTTATTTATAAGTCATTTTTCAGAACCTTATACTAGGCTAAGTCCTGTGTAATTTCTTATAGAGTCTTAAGTCCTATTTTCATAAAAATGTATTCCATAAGATCCTAATCTTTTTACTCCTAATCTTTTCATAGGCTTTAGCTTTGGCGATTTCGTCTGCCTCCCGCTGTACACGTATAAGTTGATCAAAAAGTAAAACATAAAAAAAATCATCAATTTGCGCCCAATCACATGATACAGACAAAAGGAAGGGCCCGACAAGAGTCGAACCTAGGGAAGCAAACCCACTGACCAATTTTCACCACCACTACTTGATTGGGCTTTTCTTTGATTTTTCTATATAAAAAAAATAAAAAAAATTCAAAAAATAAATAATTTTTAAAATTTTACAATTAATAATACAAAATAAAAATATATTAAGATTATATATCTATTTCAAAACAAACGGATTAAAAACATAAAAATTTATTAAGTTTGCGAAACGTAACGTGACACATTACGTTACGTTTGTATAAATGTCACATTACGTTTATATAAGTATCACGTTACGTTACGTTTATCTAGGTGTCACATTACGTTCATATTGGTGTCACGTTACGTTACATTTATGTAGATATGTCACGTTACGTTTATATAGGTGTCACGTTACGTTACGTTTCTGTAGATATGTCACGTTACGTTTATATAGGTGTCACGTTATGTTTATGTAGGTGCCACATTACGTTTATGTAGGTGTCACGTTACGTTACGTTTATATCAATTTCCTATATATGGTTTTATTACTTATTTATGATATTAACAACTAATATTGAGGGTAAACGTGTCAACAAACTTCCCACAGGACTTATGGGAACATAAGTTTTTTAATAGGACCATATGTAGCATAAGGTTCCCTAATAGGACTTTTAAATAATTTTCCCTAAAAAAATTAATATGTTTGTGATGACTTTTTAATTTTTTATCAAAAGATATACAAAAAGTAAAAAAAATATATATAATCTTTGATTTTTTTTGTATAAATTATTGATTTTTTAATTTTTTAAATAATTTTTTAACTTTTAAACTTAAAAATAATGTTACCAAATGAGACCTAAGTTGACATAGTCCAGCCAGGCAGTAATTGTGTGTGGCACTGTCTTTGTATGTGTATGAGCCATATGAGAAACAAACATGAGTTGCAATATGAGTCCATAAAGCCACTGGTTAATTAATGCTCATTCTTCTACACAATTATATTTCTTTACATATATTTTCTTGTTATATTTAAAAACAAAAATTAAAATTTTCATTTGATCTACCTTGAGAGTTGGTTTGGAAAGGAGGTTGGTTTTTTGGTTTTTTGACTATTTTAGTCTGAACTAAAAAGCTTGATTTGAAAATGACTTTTTGACTTTTTTGACTTTTTTTGTGAGAGAAGAGTGTAATGATTATGAATTGGATGTGATATTTTATTTTTTGTGACTAAAATAATCTATTTTATTTTTTATGACTAAAATAACTAAAAAAAGCCCATAACCCAACATGCCAAACGGATTAATCTCATAATTTCAAACATATTCTCATCTTTAATCTTGTTTCTTTTTTCTACACTCATAATCTTTCAAATTCTAACCCCACAACTAGTCTACCAACTCCTCCACTCCTTTGACTACTACTCTGGATTATTTTGAAAAATTAGTTAAAAAGTTATTTTTTTAATTTTTTTTAAAAAAACATATAAAAAGTAAAAAGATAATATGACAATAAAAGAAAAAAATCAAAAAATTAACTTTTAATCAACTTATCAAAACAGGCCTTTATCTCTCATCCTCCCCTCCAACCTCACCAACTCTCACACCACTTGCAATGCCCTGCCTTCCTTGTCTCTCTTTCCTTAACGAAAATATGTAAATAATTTAGATTGAAAATAAATTAAAAAAATTAAATTTAAATTGATAAAATTAAAATTTTATTTTACTACATGACTCAAACTCTGAATTTATTTTTACTTATAATTTCCCCCTGAATTTATTTTTACTTATAATTTCCCCCTTAATTTGTTTCTATTTATCTTTAGAAAAAAATACTCAAATCCTCTATTCTCAAGAATTTTTATGGATTTCTATTTCAAACCATTTACAACAACTCGATTATTAACATGTCAAGTTGTAAGAATTTCAAAACACAATTGAACGAATGTAGACAACCAAAAAATAAATAAATAAATAAATAAATAATTTTAAGAACAGAATATCGCATGCTGTAAAAAGCCAACATTAGGTGAAGATTTGCACAATTTCAGCTCAACCTTCCCCTCCTCTCTCTCTCTCTCTCTCTCTCTCTCTCTCTCTCTCTCTAGGTTTTACTATACTAAGAACTTGTTTGGATGTGAGTTAATTTTTTTAACTTTTTAACTATTTTAATCTGAGACTAAAAAGTCTCATTTAAAATATACTTTTTGTCTTTTTTAATTTTTGTGAGAGAAAAAATAAAATGATTATGAGTTGAATATGATATTTTGTTATATTTAACTAAATTAATCTATTTTGACCCATTTTGAAAACTTGGATTAAAAGGTAAAAACTAACTTTTAACCCATTTCAAATCTCATCACCTTTCGCACAAAACAATAAAAAAATTAAAAAACCTAAACTTAACTTTTAATTATCTTCTCAAAGCATCCTTTTAAAAATACTCTTCCAAACAAGCTCTAACATTTTATTCCTATGAACTTCAAATTCTTCTGAACCATTGACAAGAACAAACTCTCTCTCTCTCTCTCTCTCTCTCTCTCTCTCTCTAACTTTTGTCACCCAAAATTCAAACACCTCTGTAGCTCTAGCTCCCCTTCTTTTTGACTTGTTCTCAAGACCCAGCTTCTCATTTTCCACCATAACAATCTCTCACCATTCAATTCCCTGAATCTCCATGGCGATCGATATGTGCTCTGAGACTCCGAGTCTCGGCACAAGCCCTAGAATCTCATTCTCTCACGATCTTCACGTCTCAGATCATGAAATTCCAACCGAGAATTCCCCAAGCCGATCGGACTCATCACTTCTAGATTCCAATTCCGACTTCAATTTCTTCGTCGGAGATCACATTCAAACCACCGAGCAATCATCTGCCGACGAGCTCTTCGCCGGCGGCTTAATTCGGCCTATGCAATTCGTCGTTACGAATTCGCAACAAATTCCGATTTCCAAACCGAAATCTGTCGCGAATGCGAATGCAAATGCAAATCTTCTTCCACCTCTTCCCACGCCGATGACGAACTCTGAAACCGAATCGAAGACTCAATCGAAGACGTTTTGGAAGGTGAAGAGGAGTAGTAGTCTTCGATGCGATAACAGTTACAAGAAGAGCTCGTTTTGGTCATTGCCACAGCTCTTGCGCAGCAATTCGACTGGTTCTGTGCCGAATTCGAAATCAACATCTCATAATCATCATCAGAAACAGAATTCACAGAAACAACACAAAAATTTCGCATCGAAATCGTCACCTTCATCGTCGTCGTCGTCGTCGCAGAAGCCGCCATTGAAGAAGAACTATGGAGGAGGTTATGGAAATGGTGGTGGTGGTGGAGTTCGGATTAGCCCAGTGTTGAATGTGCCTCCTCCATATATTTCTAGAGGAACTACTAATCTGTTTGGATTGGGCTCTTTGTTTCGCAATGGAAAGGATCCTAAGAAGAACAAGAAATCATCGTCTACTTAGGGTTTTGCAATTGGTAGGGTTGTGGCTTTCATTTCAATCTAAAGTCTATAGTGTTCTTTTGAGTAAGTTCAAGTTCTATGAGGATCTTTTGTTTTTTTTTGAGATTTGTTCTGACTAATATTTCGAGTACATGCAGTGTCATGTCCTATACATCCCGAGTGACCATAGGGTACATATATTAGTATAGTTTTCGATAGGGTTTAAGTCTTTCATGAAATTCGAATTTATGTTTTCTTATACTATTGTTGTGATTAACTAAATACCATCTAATTGTTTGAATTATGTAAAAGAAAATGATATTATGTTTTGTAATATTCTTATCATGATTCAAATTAACACTTAAATAATTGTTTTGAATTATGTAAATGATATTCTTGCAAATTTATCAATCAGAATAATAGGGTTATAATTAAATAATCTTAACGAGCTTTTTGATTTACACTGATCAAATCATAATTTGTCATATTAATTTACATTGATTTTTTATATAATTTATATATTTATTTATTTATTTTTTATATATCACTATTCTTATGTAAAATAGGAGAGAGAGAGAGAGAGAGAGAGAGAGAGAGATTAATTGGATACCTTAGGCCTCGTTTGGGAACAGGCTAATTTAGTAACTTTTTGGCTAATTGGCTAAAAAGGTTGGTAAAAAAAACTTGTATGTTTGGAATGACTTTTTGGCTAATTACGAAAAGATGTGCAAAAAGTAGAGAGAAAAGGGAATCTTTAACTTTTTGGTATGAATTGTTGGCTTTTTGACTAAAAAGATAACTTTTTGACTAATTGACTAATTTAGCCACTCCCCAAACGGGGCCTAAAAGATAATGAATGAGAGAAAGGATAAGTGGGAAGGGGAGTCTTGGAATGTTCATGTTAATGGCCTTGGGGACATAACAACAGGTACCCTTCTTTCATGGCTGTCCTCAATTCTTTTTTCCACCACTTTCTTCTATCTCTATGATATGAGTTGGTTTTGTTTATTTTAAGATTGCCTTTTGGACTTTGATGTGTAAAATAATATTGATTTGGTTGATTCTTTCTCTATAATAGATACTTTATCCAAAATTCCTTTTTGTTTGTTCTTGTATGGTTAAGACAAAGGGGTTGCTTCCAAATGGTGTGTGGGTTTGGAGGGAAAAATATTCCAATAATGCAATTGTTACTTTTCTTGATATTTTTTTGCTGCTAGATTTACAAATTCAAGTAATCTAGTGTTGGAGTACCATTTCATTAGGTCCCCTACTATCTCTTTTTTCTTTTTCCCCATGCATACTTTTCTCCTTGCCAAAGAAGCACAACTTCAACTTGCATCTACTGAAATTGTTTGGGATGGGCTAAAGTGGTTATTTTAGTTACAAAATATAAAATAGGTTATTTTAGTCACAAAAAATAAAATATCACATTCAACCCATAATCATTACACTTTTCTCTCACAAAAAAAAGTCAAAAAGTCTTTCCTAAATCAAGCTTTTTAGCCCAGGCTAAAATAGTCAAAAAAATCAACTCACTTCCCAAACGGAGGCAGAAAATCATTAAGATTGTGCTTGAATTATAAATTTGAGAATTTAGAAAGAAAAAAAATAGATGAAATATAAATAAAATATAGATATATTTGAGCCATGTTTTATTTTTTTTAATATTTTGTTTTGAGAGTCTATATAGTGCAATTTCTACCTACAAAATAAAGTTTAAAAATTGATTATTTGAAATTAAAAAATTCATTTTTCAAGTTACATTAAGCCCCTGTTTGGAAAGTGGGTTGACTTTTTAATTTTTTAGTTTTTTTAGTTATTTTAGCCTGGGCTTAAAAGCTTGGTTTGGGAAGAACTTTTTGACTTTTTGATTTTTTTGAGTTTTTTTGTGAGAGAAGAATGTAATAATTATGGATTTGATGTGATGTTTTGTTTGTTATGGTTAAAATAGTCTATTTTATTTTTTGTGGCTAAAATAGCCAAAAAAGCCCAAACTATGGCTTCCTAAACGAAGCCTAAACAAGTTTTCTATCTATTTTTAATTATATGATTGGACTTTCAAATTTTTATATATATCTAGATTTTTATTAAAATATGAGTTAGAAAGAACTGCATTGCCAAATACGTGGGACATGAGATAAGAATTTTGGAAATTGTATTATACTATCTTTACTGTACATTGACGTAGGCATCGTTTGGTAACTCTTTATTTTAATTTAAAAATTAAAAAATTATTAAAAGAAATTAAATATAATAAAAAAAGCTAAAGGTAATATTTGGTTTAATTTTTAAAATATGATTTAGATCAAAAAAAAATAATACAAAGTTTGTTTCCTTAATAAACTTTTAAAATACAATTCAAAATTTAAGTTTTGTTTAGTAGAGCACTCTAAACTTAATTCTACTATTACATTTGAGTGTGGTATTTGTTTATGATTTTCAAAAATTAATTTCATATTCACTTTTGAAAACACTGTCCAAGGCGGAAAAATTTAGGTTAACCAGTCGTCCGGCCGGTTGACCGGAGCAGTGTATTTTTTTTCTTTTTTTAAACAAATGCCACTTGTTATTTTTTTTATTTTAAATAAAAAAATTCAGAATTTTTTAAAAAATTTCATGAGTTTTAAATAGAATTTTGAGTTGTGTATTTGGTTATGAGTTATAAGTTTTTGTATCAAATATCACATGTCACATTAAAAATTCCCCACTCAATTCAAAACTCTTTTCAAAACTCATTCACCAAACAAATTTTTTACACTCAAATCATAATTCCAAAATTCACAAATTCAAAATACAACTATATTCTCGAATTATATTTAGAAAATCCGACCAAATGCAACCTTAATTTTTTCTCTCATCTCTTCTTCTTTTTCTTTATTATTAATTAATCAATCAATCATTTTTCTCTTTCATCTATCTCTTTTATTCTTTCATATTTTACACATCAATCAATCAAAAATTTTCTCACACTTATCTATTCAACTTAAAAATATAAATAAATAAATTACAAATCATCCCAAAATTATTTTTAAAACTCATAATCAAACAAATTTTTAACTTTTAAAACTCTTTTCAACAATTTTTCTTTCAAAATACAAGTCAAAACTCATTTCAAAAAGTAAACCAAACGATAGTTTTTTCTTTTTCTTTTTCTTTTTTTTCCATTCACTCTATTTTTTGTACATTTTTTTATAAAAATTTTATCTCAAATATATTTTAATTTTTTTATCTCATATTTTAATATAAAAAAATTAAAACATCACTAAAAAAATGTCTATTCCTAAATGAGGTTTGACTAGGTACATTTCAAACTAACATAGGCCTCGTTTGTTGAGTCCAGATCCTTTCCAGCCATACCCTCCAGCCTTTTCTCCTGTCAAGGGCCAGGATTTGGCCATGTCACCAGGGCCAAAACCTATGGCTCAGATCAAGTTTGTTTTTGATTCAATAGTAGCAGAACTTCTCTCATTTCTCTCCCTTTCACTTTTTCCTTCCTCCCACTTCGAAGCTCTGGTGAACGACGATCGGTTCGAAGTTCTGGTTAACGACGATCAGTGGCGAACATCAATGGTCTCTCCCTCTCTCCCTTTGTCTTACTCCGAAGATTTGAGCCGCGATTTGAGCCTCTCTCCCTCTGTCTAAGAGTTGCTCCCATGTCATATATATATATATATATAGTCTAATCTATATATATACAAACCAAAAACCATGAAATTTGGTCTGAAATTGTTTTTTTATTCATTAAATTGGCTCATTTTGTAGTCTGAAATTTGCTTCATTTATAGTCTGAAATGGTTTTTTTATTCATGAAATTGGATATAGTTAAATGTTGGAGGATTCTGCTGCTATGTTGAATGAAAAGCAATTCAATTTTTTTTTTTTTTAAACCAAACTTGATCTAAGCTTCGAAGAGGGAGGAGAGAAAAAGTGAAAGGGGGAGAAGGGAGAAAAGTTCTACTTCTGTGTTAAATAAAAAACAATTCAATTTTTTTTTTTTTTTAAACCAAACTTGATCTGAGCCGCAGGTTTTGGCCCTGGTGACGTGGCCAAATCCTGGCTCTTGACAAGAGAAAAGGCTGGAGGGTTTGGCTGGAGAGGATCCGGACTCCGTTTGTTTGGGCGCCATCACAGTCTGGAGTGGACTGTGATGGATAAACAGTGCATGTAGTTCATGTTTGTTTTGTTTGTGGCTTCCGGATTGGTAGTCCGTTCAGACTATAATGGGCCTTGGGCGAGCAGATTGATAGTTGGGGCGAAGAGGTGGTATTACAAAAATAGTCCGTCGGCTGAGTTGTCGGACGTCCACCGGGACATCCAGTCAACCTGCCGGTCAACCGATCAACTAAATTATTTTTTATTTTTATTTACTTGTTGGGATTTTTTTTTAAACATTAATGTTTAATGTTTTTGTATTTTTTGTTAAGTAAAAATCATAATTTTATTTGTTTTATTATTTTATATAAAAATATTTAACAATCCCCTCACTATCAATCCACTTTCTAACAAAATAAACACAATTTTACTAATTTCCCCACTATGAAAATAAACACAATTTTACTAATTCTCTCACTATCAATCCCCTCAATTCTACCTTTGAAAACAAACGGGCCACAGAGGTGACAAGAACGAACCTATGACCTTAGTTATAAGTTTTGGTCACAATATGGGTACACATACAAATGCTAACATAATAAAAATTCAAATAAATTTATAAAAAAATCTGGAATATATATATATTTATTTTAAGAGTAAATTATCTACGCATCCTTTGAGATTTAGCTAAGCCACAAATTTTCTCTTGAAATTTTAGAAATTACATCATGTCTCTTGAAGTTTATATTCGCATAACAATTTAACCCCTACTGTTAACTAAACGTTAAGAATGGTTAGCCGACATCACCAAATTATAAATTGATGGACGATGTTGTCCCTGCTGAAATCCCTTTGATAAATCAACAAAATTTACAAAAGAATTACGTTAGATGGAAAAAAAAAAATAATAATTGTGTTTGGATAGATTTTCAAACTATAATTCCACCCTCACATTCTAATGTCATGTTTGGATACATCTTTCAAATTATATTTTCACAACAAAAAGAAAACTCTGTGTCAGGCGGGATTTTTTTTTTTTTTTTTTTTTGAAATTTGGCTTAATCGGTCGTCCGGCCAGTCTACCAGAACATGGCAATTTTTTTTTTTCACAATTAGCACTTTTTTATTTTATTTTATTTATTTATATTTTTAATAAAATAATATTTTCGGAATTTTTAAAAAACATTTATGAACTTTTAATAGATTTTTAAGTTATGTGTTTGGTTATGAGTTGTAAATTTTTGCATTAGATATCATATGTCACATCAAAAATTTCTCACTCAATTCAAAACTCTTTTCAAAACTTACTCACCAAACAAATTTTTCACACTCAAATCATAATTTCAAAACTCACAAACTCAAAATACAACTCTATTTTCAAATCATATTTAGAAAATTTTACCAAACGTTAAGTTTTTAGAACCATATTTGATTTGTTGTTTAGAGAAAAAAAATTCAGAATTTTAAAAAATAAAAATAAAAATAAAAACTAATTTGATAAAAATAAATATGAAAAAATATATTTAATTTGTAAAAATTATTTCTAACCACTCAAAAGATAAAATTATATAAAATTAATAATTATTTTTTATTTTTTATTTCTTAACCAAATTAATTTTTAAATTTTTTTTAAAAAAATTAAAAATAAATTTCTAAAAACCAAACCAAACATATTCTAAGAATATTTTGATAAGTCATTTCTTATATTTTTAACTTATTTAATTATTTGTTAATTTTATGATGTTTTCACTATCTGACACTACAATATATAAGAGTTTTATAGACCAATTTTTTTTATCTCTAAAAGTGAATATTTTGTTGCAAAAGACATTTAGGAATTAATTTTTATCATCGTGAAGATAGTTGCTAAAACGTCGCCTTGAAAGGTAAAAAATAAGACTTTTTGCGATAAAATTTTGAACATGTCAATAATAAATAGACTTTTAGGAATAAAATAATTTGATCTCAAAATATTTTATTTTTTTAGATAAAAAATTTGTTACCAAAAAGATTAATCACTAATGTTCAAATTTTCGTTATTAAAAATATAATAATGACACTTTTCACAACAAAAATAATTTTGTCCTTAAATTTTGGTATCTAAAACCTTAATTTTTTGTAGTATGATAAGCGTTTTTCCATTTTAATTTTGCATTTCATAACTTATTTAAAAATGATGATTTAGCTAAACCTCAGGTAGCAATCTATAATTTAGTTAAATCTCAAGAAAAATATGTAATTTAGTTAAACTTTAAGGGGGTGTAGGTGATTTACCTTTATTTGTCAAAAGGACATTTTAGTCAATTTATAATATCCGTTAAAGGCATTAATACGATGGTATAGTATATAATTTT
Source organism: Camellia lanceoleosa (assembly GCA_025200525.1). Lineage (NCBI taxonomy): Eukaryota > Viridiplantae > Streptophyta > Magnoliopsida > Ericales > Theaceae > Camellia > Camellia lanceoleosa. Next base: position 8,134,468 of record CM045772.1, read on the forward strand.
TGAAACTTTAGAAAAAAATCTGTAATTTTCGTTAAACCTCAAGAGAAATGTAGATAATTTGCTTCTTTTTTTTTTTTTTTTGGAATTTTGTTGCAATGGTTGCGTACGTAACCTTGAAGTAGAATGTAATTAAAAAAATACAGAAAAGAGGTTCCCCACTCTTAACAGTCAATGCGAATTTTTTTCATTTTGAATTATTAATTAAATCTCCCAAAATAGGATATCGAACCTAAGACCAATTTGGTTAATAATTGAACACATAATCAAACACTCCTAGAGTTGTATCTGTTGGTGTAAATTTATGTATCATACGCCATTTATCAATGGGCATTAGTGGAATACTTTCATAAGTAGCTGTCATTATTATCAAAGAGTTGCTTCCTTATTTTAACCTAGAATTTAGCTGTTACTTTCAATAGTAACAGCTTGCCATTTTGACCTACATATTTGTTTTTAGGGAAGTGATTGAGACCCCTTCTAATCACCACCCCCACTACCCCACACACATGTGGCGGGTGGTGATTGGAAAAAAAGGAAAAAAAGAAAAAGAAAATAGAAAAACTGACCAATCAGAGAGGGGGGTGAAAGGGGGTGCCTCCTGGAGGGGATCCAACTCATTTTCCTTATTTTTATTTCATTGAAGTGTTTGGGCATATAAGGTGCATTTTATATGCATTTGCGTAAATTTTTACAAATTGTTGGTTTTTTGGCTTTCGAAGGGTATTTTTGTAAATGTGAGCGTGCCAGCAAGGATCAATTAGTCTTTACAGAAATTATAATTGTCAACCAATTATCAGATGATTGTATTTTAGTTCTTTCAGCCTCAATGAAGAGGACTTTTACTGGTGGGTTGATTTAGGAGAAATTAAGCAAAATAACAGTTAAATGACGAACAATTGAAGTATTTCATTAAGATGAAAACTTACAATGATCCAAACTCAGCCTCGTAGAGATTTACATCAACAATCTACTTGAAACTACTCCTATGAACGAAGTGCAGTACAGGAATTTAAAGCGCAGGAATGTAAAGAACATGTATTTAAAGTGCAGGAAATGTAAAGACTGGAAATGTAAAACTAAAAAAGAAAATATGAAGTAAATGAGCGGTTTGTTGGATCTGAGTCTAGGGGTTTTTTCTGGGAGCTTCCCTGCTATTTATACTTCTCAAGGATGACCATCGAACTGCACTTCAAATCATCGAACCGCTCATCCATGATTGCTTGATCATGCTGCCTTAGAAGTAGTTCCACTACGCCATTACTTGCAGTTGGGTTTCCCTCCTATATTTGAATTTGAATGTGAGTAACCGTTGAAGCCACGTCACATTGTATCTCTTCGCTGATCCAATGCTACTCAGACTACGCAAGAACCAATATTAACTGCTACGTGTACGATCATGATCGAAGATTAAACATTCTTCCTGTATTGCCCTTACTTTGCCATGTGTCGAACTGTAACTGGCTTTTACAAAATATGTAGCCAACATTACCCCCTTCACTAATATACCCAATACTTGGTGATATTAGTGGATCAAAGCCTTTCCCGCGCTTTTTGGAACGTACATGGAATCTATATTATGGAAATACAACCGTCATCCATTAATGATTACTTGCATTAATTTCGTTTCCGACCTTTGGAACATCTCCACCACCTTAGTAATCGAACAGACTAATATCTCTTTCATGACTGAACCAATTTCTTCTCTATTGATCAAGTACATGAAGAGTCATCTGATGATGTTGTTTTCTCCTCGAAGGAAACCCCATACATTAATTAGCCACCTTCATTCCACTTCCTATATTTAAGTCATGGAGGCCTCTGCAACTTATGAATCCTTGGACCACGAACATATTGTCTTTAATCCTTTAATTCAAAAAATTGTAGATATGGATCTAGGAGATCTTCTTCATAGTCTGCATGGGATAGAGCTGTGGCTCTTTCTACCTTCGAGGGTTCTGGGATTTCTGGCTAGTTGGAATCTGAGGCTCGTGTCTTAAGGGAGCGAATTAACCATCATTTTGTTGAGTTCACTGACCCTTTAGACTTCCCTTCTGATGCGCGAAGCTCGGTGGTTTACCCTTATGTGCCCATCGACCTCCGACGCAATTTGGAGGACAATTTACTTGTAGCATGGTACACATCCTCCATGCCTATAAGGATAGTGTTTGCCACCCGTGTGACGCCCCAATTTTTTTTTTTTTTTAAACATCATGGGAAATTAAATAAACAAAATGACTTAATAAACTAAAAAGTTGACATCTTAATAGGGCATTCCAACTCTCGTACATAACCAAAGGTTCAAATAATATTAAATAAAAACTTAACATTATCCAAATACAACATTAATGAAATTATAAGGTCCTTAATAGCTAATATATAAGATAATCAAGTTATTCGACTTTAGCTATGATTTCAAGTCAGCTAAGGTTGTACGTTAGCGTCAACTCAATTTCAACTTCAATTATTTCCTCGCCAAAACCTGGTATAAAACGCCAGGGCAACAAAAATATATGCCATGAGTTTTGCAACACAGTAAGAAAACATAACTAACCTACCATTCTTTTTAAGAGAAAAATAATGAGGTTCTAAACATGAGATAACAATATAATTGTAAATATAAATTACAACCATTAGAATAATTCCAATAACTTTAATAAATTAGGTGACACTCGAAATCTCACCAAAGAGATTTAACTTACCAACCACTAAGCATGGCAACGGTTAATTTGAAACCCTCCCTTGGTCAAATATTTAAGTGTTACCAACCGTAACTACCAGGGATGCCCACGTCCGGAGTTATATACCCAAGTAGTGGCATCTGAGGTCTGTCCCAAGGAAACGGTCTGCCAGGGGTAAGTAACCTCCCTGTGTGTCACCTGCACATCCACCCTTATTCCAAAACCGAATACCGAAAAGGGTTCAAACAAGTCTCGTGCCATCTTAAAGTTTCGCAACACAATTTACATGAGAATTCTCAAAACCAGGGCTCACCCTGAACAACCAGTATTGACCGTCAACCCTTAATTTCGTACACTCTTTAAAACCAAGACGCACCTTGAACAAATGGTATTAATCATTTATCAGTAACTTTATATATTGAACACAAATTATTCAAATCTCAATCACCAATAATGTTATACCAAAAACTCCCAACATAAAACATTATACATGTCACACAATAATAATTCAATGTCCAAAATTTAACAGACAATTAATTTAAACAATGGTATGAACATAATAACTTAGATATTAAAATTATAAATAAATTATTTACACAATCCTAAAATTCGTGCAATTAAACAGAATACTCAATGTAGATGTTTTAGGTTGCTTTTCAGAAAGAATTTCAGAAAAATAACATGTAAATAATCCTGTAAAATTTCCAGCAATCTTTATGACACAGATTTGTCACATTTCCTTACATTAATTCCATGCTTAATTTTTTTTTAGATCAAACCCATAATCTAAAATTTTTTCATCTTTTAGTTAGAAATTACCAGATTTGGCCTAGTATAAAATTTTAAATAAATTTTCAAATACATAGTAAAATCTGTCTCACAGTTTCAGATTTAGTTAAATTTTTTTATAAAATCGTAGAAAGCTCAAAAATTGTTATCAAAATTCATAGATGAATTAGACATCATTATCAACAAATTTGTAGAAGAAATTATCTCGAAATTTTGAGTATAAAATTGTCTAAAAATTCGGCAAACATGCTGGCAGGTTCAAAACAGATTATTTTCAACACAGCTTCAGGTTTAATTAAAAATTTGTATAAATTCGTAGAAAACTCAAAAATTGTTGCCAAAATTCTTGGATGAACTAGATATCATTATCAACAACTTTGTAGAAGAAATCATCTCAAAATTTGGAGTATAAAATTGTCTAAAAATTCGGACAAACATGTTGGCAGATTCAAAACAGATTATTTTCAACACAACTTCAGGTTTAATTAAAAATTTGTATAAATTCGTAGAAAGTTCAAAAATTGTTGCCAAAATTCCTGGATGAACTAGACATCATTATCAATAACTTTGTAGAAGAAATCATCTCAAAATTTGGAGTATAAAATTGTCTAAAAATTCGAGCAAACATGCTGGCAAATTCAAAACAGATTATTTTTAACACAGCTTCAGGTTTAATTAAAATTTTGTATAAATTCGTAAAAAGCTCAAAAATTGTTGCCAAAATTCCTGGATGAACTAGACATCATTATCAATAACTTTGTAGAAGAAACCATCTCAAAATTTTGAGTATAAAATTGTTTAAAAATTCGGCAAACATGCTGACAGATTCAAAACAGATTATTTTCATCACAAAATTCCTATACATATATATAAAATTCCTATTTATGAGTAGTCAGTTTAATCACAAGGAAGTAATCTGAAAATTTCACTAATAAAAAGAAATGAGAGGGTTGAGAGGGTTGAGAGGGTTTTCTTACTTAGTAGTAGGGTGACAAAATGGTTGAGAATTTTGGTTTTCTTAACCTCCTACTCTTCTTCCTCTCCTATTACTAAACTTGGTTGCTTAAGAGATTTCTCTCCTCTCTCTCTTTTTTTTTTTTTTTCCTTCTACCGAATGCTTGCATGCACAAGGAAGGCTTGCATGCATATATATAAAATGCTAGTTTAAGACATCTCTCTCTCCCTCTTTCTCTCTTTCTTTCTTTCTCTTCATTCTAAGGCCCCTTTCTCAATTCCAAGAGCATAATCAGCTCTTCTTCCCTAAACAAACATGCAAACCAACATGTGGAAAGCCTCCTGCAAAGGTTTGATTCCCTTTTCTTCTTTTCTTTTCTCTTTTTTTTTTTTTTTTTTTTTTCCATAGTTTAATCTATGGTTAAGATTGATTTAATTAAATAATACATATTCTTAATAAGTCTTGATTGACACAAAATTAGTTAATTATATCTAATCTCAAACCCCACCTAATTTAATTAGTCTAATTGACTTCCATTAGAGTCTGATTAAATATATATATATATATATTTCGATTGGGTTTTAGTATATAAAATATTAGGTTTCAGTGTAATTTGATCACAAAAAAATATAGAGAAAAATAATAAAAATATCATAAGGTTCAAAAATTTATATTGAGCGATAATATAAAGTCAAAAAAATATTTTATTTTATTTTATTTTATTTTAAATAAATGTTCAGTATAAAAATATACAGACTATTAAATTCAAAATATTGTGAATAATTATTTAAGAAAATTAAAATATATATTATTTTTATTATATAAAAATACGGGGTTTCACAACCCGACACCTAGAAGAGGCCCAAGGGCACAATCCATCATCTTTAGCCAATAGGGCGAAACTCTGCTCTTCCGATTGGCTTGATTACATTAATGCCTTTGTTCCTTCTACTCTCGCGCCATCTCCTGAAATGGAAGTATCCACATTTTCTTCTCCATCTCCTGAATTAGAAGCATCCACACTTTCTCCTCCACCAACTCTCTCTTGGCCAGAGAGACTGAGGCTCGCCCTTTCTGCGGATAAGGACTTTCTTCCTTATACGCCTTCATCTTCCTCTACTCCAGCTGAGCAAAAACAAGCTCAGTTTTTGCTTGCAGCCTTCTCTCACTTGCCTTTCGACGTTCTGGAGGACGATGTTCCTCTCAAGAACTTTCGATAGGCTTGTGATATTCTAACTCGGGGTCAGGTCCTTAGTCCCATTGCTCAAGCAGAACTCCACATGTTTCTGGACCAACTCTCATTATTGCTTCATTGGCATCGAACTGCCATGGCAACCGCTCAATCTTTGGACCAACTCTCATCTCTTTAAGTTCATACCCAGTACGAAGCAGAGAAACTCATCGAGGAATTCGATGACTTCCAGAATAAAGACTCTGCATACGAGGATGACATGGATATGGGCGAACTGGAGCGAGGATTGAAAGAAGCAGCATTCGAAATAAAGGCTGAAGAGCTCTTTTATCAAGTGAGAGCACATCAACTTCAACAGCCAATCCTGGAAGAAATGGAGAATAGAATGAAGAAAGAAAAGAAATTCATCGACCATAGTTGGACAACATTTCATGATCTTGTTATTTATTTCATTCCTTATTTCTATGAGCTTGAACTTGTACCCAAAGAGGGTCATTTGATGTAATTGCTTTTTCTTTAATACAACTAAAACTGTTTTGGCATTATTTGATTTTGCTTCCATTCATCTTCAAAAGCAATTTTAGAACTTCTTTCTGAACAAACTCATCCTTCGAAACTAGATACAATAGTTAAAACACTAAGATCAGCACGAATTCTTCCAACTTTTGGAATAAAATTGACAATTTTGCTGATTTTCATTTAGAATCAGTGCTTCGAATTTAACAATCTTATCCTTCGAATATAGATCCAATCAATTCCAATAAGGATGCTGAGATGAATTTTTCAATTTATGGACTATGGTTACCAACTCTCGTTGATTTTTGTTTAGAATTGGTGCTTCGAATTTAACAATCTTTCCCCCTCAAAGCCTGTTTTAATCATAACCAAAATATAGTCATGGTTAGTACTGACTAGTTTTGCAACAGTCCATACTTACAACAATATGAAAACTGCTCTTGGGGTATACTGTTTTAACCGAACAAACAATTCTCTGTGTATATACAAACCAACTATTGGTTTAGATGTTTCGAACAACTATTTACTTCCTTAAGGGTCCTCAAGCTTTGCCTCAAGGGTATTACTTTTGTTAAGAAACCTATTACAGGTCTTTGATCTCTTCGAAGTAAACCCATCCTTGAGTATTCTTACATTTTTAAGCATGTAGTATGCTTCGAAGCCGACTTCTGTATTTTGAAGCCGTTGTTGTTTGATTTTTGGCACCAAAATCTAGTTTTGAAGCCAAATATCTTGCTTCGAAGTTGGCATCAATATTCGGAATGTGCTCTTCCCTCCAAAAACTATCAATATTGGAAGAGACTCCTCGTATTCGTACTTTTAGCACTTAACGACTTATGGGATATATTTTCCGGATACAAAGGCTTTTAAAACCCTTTTGTTTCGTGTTCTGGAATCACTTACGCTCTCAACGTACAAACCCTCATCAGTCTTCCAACTTCTCTCTACTCCCTTCTTCACTTTCTGAAAAAGCGTACTATCAATGGCTTCTTCTTCACCAAAAGTGCTAGTCATAGAGCGTGTGAGCTCATCTGTGGCCTTGAAAAGGCTCATTGATACAGAATGTGAGAAGTACAAGGCTGGGGAGAAAAGCGCTATCGATGGGCGTATCTTTGTTCCTCGTCGCCATGTGCAGCAAGACTACGTGATCGGGCTCATATTCAAAGAGATCCTTACTGAGCTCCCAGCCCTATATCCTCGTCTGGAGAACCAATGTCTCCTTTATGAAGGTGGTCTCGACTGGAGGAACTGGAGAATCAATCGCCCTCACCGATACTGGCCCACGGTGAGACCGAAGTGGCAAGAATGGTATGACCGGGTCATTCCTGCTAGGACACTGGACCTTCAAGAGCTCTGCTTTCTCGATGCTTTCCGACTATCTAGGGTAACTATCTCAGAGGACCCTTTCCTAGTTCCTGCTGCCTTATGTTTTTGAAACCTTATCTTTAATTTCTTTCAATTTAGATGTGGGATGATGGCCCCTACTGTTCTTGACATTTGCCATCTACTAGGAGTATTCCCTATTGGTACTCCCATTACACCAGATTTCCCTAACTTAGCAGTCCCTTTCTCCCTCCCCTCTCTTAACTCATCTTATAGTGATTTTGTTAAAGCTGAGAATAAAAGAGAGGGCCCGGTAACTGATAGGGAATTCTTTTTCTTCTTATTATATTGGCTTTGCAAATTCCTCTTCTGTACCTCCTCCCAAAGAATCATGCCTGAATTTGCCCCTCTTGCCAAAGCCTTTGTTTTGCAGAAAAATGTAGCCTTAGCCCCATATGTTCTAGGCCATGTACATAGAGTTTGTTCCCTTTTTTGTGAAAAACCCTTAGATGCTAATCAAGGGGGGCCATTCTAGATCCTTCAGCTTTGGCTTTTTGCCTATTTTACTAAATTACAATCCAAATGCCTTAAATTTTCTAGGCTACACTCTCTTACCCATGGCATAAGACTGGCCAATACTTCACTTTATCCCTCTACTTTTGCCTTTTATTTCTCTTTCTTCCATCAACTACCAGCTGCCCTGCCTACTCACCGTTTCCGTCCCTTCGAACCTAGCATTGGTCCAACTTGGTTGAGTAATTTCCTAAGTGACAGGCTCTGTGCCTCGCCTGCTCGCAAGGATATATGGGCTTCCCTTCTAATTCCTAGAGAGCTATTTGTCGGGACCACGAATCCCAGAGCTTATAAATGCATAGCTGAGCCTTATTGTCTTGCTCAATTTGCTAGATAATTTGGCTTCACACAAGGGGTCCCAATACCTCTCTACATCAACACCAATCTGAGCCTTACTAGGAGAGATTTGATGGTTCAGAGGTCGAGGCTAGAAGAGGCAACCTTCAAATTTATAGATGACTTGGCCAATTTTGAGTATACTCCTTTTATTCCTCAAGGTACCGTATTGAAGAGATATCAAAACTGGTGGGCGACTAACATAGAGGTATACTTGGCCATTTCACCTCAGAACCTGCTAATGGTATTGGACGTGCCCAAGCCCAAAGGAGCTGAAACTGTTACTTCTTCCACTGTTTCAATTACAGTGCCTCTTACAACACAGTCCATTCCCGTTGCCTCGACTCCTCCTAAAGCCACTCGGGCTGCTTCGAAGAAAGGTATATACCTTTGTTTTCTTTCCCTCGACCTTCTCTAGAATGCTTGTTATCTTATTCTTAATTCTTTTTCTGTGAAGGTGGTCAACAGCAAAGGAAAAGGAGACTCCTTGAGCTAGAAAAGGAAATATCTGAGGTTCAAGTAGAAGAAGAAGAAGATCAAGAGCAGGAGTCTCCCTTGAAAAGAAGGAAAAAAGGGATTGACTTGGTTCAACAGGAGACAGCTGCTAGAGAAGTAGAAGAGGAGTTCTTTTCTAGCAAATCCGAATCTCAAACTGAAGAAATTGAGAAGGAAATTGAGAAGGAGCCGACAATACCAATACAGAGAAAAAAGAGAAGAAAGATAACTGTCTCTCCTACGATTTAAATCGAAGACTCGATTCGAGACCATTGCGAAGCAATAGAAAAAAAAAAAGTGGTCAACCATCTTGACTTGGTTAAAGATCCCGTCCACGAAGCGGTGATAAGGTAGAGAACAAGAGTATTCAAGGCCATAATTGTCTTTGAGAGGGTGAGAAGAGCGGCGACAACAATTTCGAGGGATGAAGGCTGCTGCGGCCTTTTCTACAAAGGGAAGCTGCAAGAAGGCAACAGACTGCTGAACATTACTCCCTTCGCAGCTCTCCCATCAGTGCCAGCGCTTCTGGAACAAGTAATTTCTTTCATGCCTCTATTCTTTTCTTGTCGAATCTTTAATATTGAGACTTGACATTACTTTATATTTCTCCCTTTGCAGCAACAACCATTGAGCCTATCCTTCAATTTACTTCTCTTTCGAGCCTTGCTCCTCCTTCTCCTTCCAAAGAAATTCCAACTACTACCTCTTCTTCGAAGGCAGCTAATTTCCCAATTGAGGGTGCTGGTAGTTCTTCAACTCATAATTCATTACCTTTGCCTACTTCCAGCCCCTCCTCACTTGATTCATTAGTGGCTAAGACCATAGAGACTGCCAAAGATGCTTCATCAATTTCTCATATCCCTATGCAATCTTCTGTGCCTTCCACCACAACACACTCTGCGCCCCTCATGTCTATGGATGAGGTTGATATCTTCGAAGGAAGACTAGCTAGTCTCTTCGACATACCCTCTACCTCTCCAACATTGAATGCTGAAACTGAGCCATTAGTTTTGGCTGACTCCTTGTTGGAAATTTTCGAGAGCTCTTCTTTTTCCAGCAGCAAGCCTTTTGCACCTTTGATAGACCTAGACACATGCCTGGAACTGTTGATTTCTTTTTCGAGGATTCCCTTCAAGGCTCTGCAAAGGCCTATAATTAGAAATGGTTTCCTCCAATGCTGCAAAATTGCTGAGCAGTCTGGCATGAATATTTCAAGTCATCTATCTCAGGCAGTAGCTACTATCGACTTCTACCTCAGGATTTGTCATGCTGCTAAGGCTGCGGATGAGAAACTGGCTAGCGATCAGAGTTTTGTTTCCCAAGTGCACACCAAAGTGTCAAATCTGAAAGAACAACACTCCTCTACCTCCCACTTTCGAGTCTAGCTGCTGGAAAGGAATGCTCAGATTGAAGAGGAACTGTCTGTAGTGAATCAAGCTTTAGTCCGAACTAACACCAAATTGCAAATCACCAACCAAGGATTGACTGATCGAAAGGAAGAGATGGCTACAGCTATTCAACTAGTTTCATCACTTAGCAATAGGAAATCCATTGTAAAAGAACAACTAAGACACTGTAATAATTTTTGGGCCAATTTGTGGCAAAATGTACTTGATTCTTTATGAAAGAACAAATTTTTATCTGTCATTTGAGTAATCTTATGTTCTTGTACTTAATGTTTATTTTATTCCTTGTGTTTTCCAAATTGTTGGAAAATAAGGCTTCAAATATCTGCCATTAATCTTTGTGGGATGTATATACCCATTCAAATTTCTCAAATGGTATGTTCCAAAAGACAGAACTCTATGAATTTGATATGGTCCTTTCCAGTTAGGTGACCATTTGCCAAACTTATGGCTTTTAATTCCTATTGGGAGTATTGTTTTCCATACCAAATTACCTTCATCAAAGCCAATGTGTTTGATTTTCTTATTATAATTCTTGGCTGCTTTCCTCTTTTGGAAAAGAATGCTATTTAATGCTAAAATTCTGGCTTCATCTATGCTTTCTAACTCCAAACACATACTTTGATGGTACTGCTCAGGATCTAACTGATTTTGGCATCTTACCCTCAAAGATTTAACATTAATCTCCATAGGTAACACTACATCATACCCATATACTAAGGCATAAGGAGTGACTCCTGTGCTTGACCTTGGGAAAATTCTGTAAGCCCACAAAACATCCAACAATAGGTTATGCCAATCCCTAGGATTATCTTCCACAACCTTTTGTATTCCCTTTTTCAAGGACTTATTGGATGATTCAGCTTGACCCTTGGCTTGTGCATAATAGGGTGTGGAATTAACAAGGCTAATTCCAAACTTTGCCACAAAAGACTTCACCATTTTCCCATCGAACACAGTCCCATTATCTACAGTTATGGTTTATGGGATGCCAAATCTATGGATCAAATCTTTAATGAACCCAAGGACCTCTGCGGTCTCTGACCTTGTATGGCTTGGCTTCGACCCACTTAGTAAAGTAATCAGTGGCCACTAGAATGAAACAATGATGCTTCGAAGAAGGTGGGTGTATTTTTTCCATCATATCCATGGCCCATCCTCTGAATGGCCAAGGCTTCACTACTGTATGTAGGTCAGTTATGGGCACATGTCTTATTGTGCCATGCTTTTGACATGCCTGGCAACCCTTTGCATATTCTATACAGTCTTTAAGGATAGTTGGCTAATAGTAGGAATGCCTTCGAAGCAACCATCTTATCTGCACACCAGGCTGATGAGCACCACAGATGCCTTCATGAACCTCAGCCATAGCTATTAATGCTTCTTTTGGACCTAAACATTCTAGCAACAAACCATCTCCCCCCTTTTTGTAGAGAGCATTACCATATATCATGTATTGCATAGACTGCAATTTAATTTTCCTGCTAGCCTTCGAAGATGGACCAGCCAAATACTGCATTATTGGATGCCTCCAATCCTATTCTTGTAAGTCATTATGATTGACTTCCAATACCACATTCCTTTTATTCAAAGGTGGTATTAATTTCTGATATGTTGTTTGGCTTATGTCCCTTTAGGCATTATCCCTTATCTTGAAGTTCGAAACTTTCTGAGCCATATCATTAGCTCTATTGTTCGTCTTGGAACATGAGTTACATTTGCTATTTGAAACTGAGAAAGCAGATGTAATGCAACAACATAGTATGGCAAAATACTTATGCTTTGACACTTGAAAATCCCTTTTACTTGGTTAACCACCAATTGAGAATCTCCGAAAATGTCAACTGCATGAACTTGTAATCCAATAAGAATTTCTAGTCCCACTATTAAGGCTTCATATTCAGCCTAGTTATTGGAACAAGTAGCTTCATCCACTCTGAAACCATGTGTGGTTTCTACCCCTTGTGGTGATTTAATCACAATACCAATTCCAATTAAGCCATTGGCTTTCGACCCATGGAACCACATCTGCCATGACTCAATACTAGCCATACCAAGTTCCATTATCTCTTGGCTCTCTGTTTAAGATGGGTGGTATGCCAGAAAATTGGCTAAAACTTGCCATTTTACTGCCCTTTGAGGGACATATTCTAGATGAAATTCTGATAAGGCTAGTATCCACTTGCCAATTCTCCCCCTCAACATAGGTCTAGATAACATGTACTTAACCAAATCTGTGGTTGCAATTACCAAGACAGTTGTAGGTAAAAGATAGTATCTTAATTTCATTGCAGCAAAATACAAAGCAAGACACAGTTTTTCAACAGCTGAATACTTACATTCACAATAATTTAAAAACCTACTAAGGTAATAAACAGCTTGCTCATTGCCTTCTTCATTATCTTGAGCCAAGAAAGCTCCCAATGAATCTTCTGCTGCAGCTATGTACAATTTTAAGGGCTTATTCCCCTTTGGTGACATCAGCACTGGAGGGTTGGCTAAGTAGGCTTTGATACCTTCGAAAGTAATTTGATGCTCTGCCGTCCACACAAATTCCTCTTCATCTTTTAGCCTTAACAAGGAAGAAAATACTTTGGTTTTCCCTGCAGTGTTAGAAATGAACCTTCGAAGAAAGTTAACCTGTCCAAGGAACCTTTGTAATTTTTTCTTACATGATAGAGGCCTGGCTTCAATGATGGCTTTGGCTTTATTCCAATCAATCTGTATTCCTTTTTTGTGCACTATATAACCCAAGAAGTTTCCAGATGATACACCAAAAGCACACTTAAGAGGATTGAGTTTCAATTTGAACTTCCTCATTCTTTCAAAAGCTGCTTCTAAATGAAACAAATGCTTCTCCATGGACTGGGATTTCACTACAATGTCATCAATATAACACTCTAAATACCCTCCAATGAGGTCATGAAAGATAGTGTTCATAGCCCTCTGATATGTAGCCCCAGCATTCTTCAGACCAAATGGCATTTTAACCCATTCGAATGTGCCAATATTCCCAGGACATCTGAATGCTGTCTTGTGGATATCATCCTCTGCAATGCAGATTTGGTTATAACTAGAGTGTCCATCCATCATTGATAAAACTTGATGCCCTGCTAAACTGTCTACCAACAGATCCACTATAGGCATAGGGTACTCATCTTTTGGAGTTGCTAGATTTAAATTTCTGAAATCAATGTATACTCTCATTTTACCATTCTTCTTGACTACAGGCACAATATTAGATAGCCATTCAACATACCTGTAGTCTAAGAATCTCTTCCTTGACTTTCTGAATTACTTCTGGACTCATTCTTCTTGGTTTCGGCTTGTATGGCTTGAAATTAGGCTTCATAGGGAGCCTATGTTCCACTAATGACTTATCCAATCCTGGTAGTTCATTATAAGACCATGCAAAGCAATCTTTATATTTCTTTAGAACAACTAATAACTGGTCCCTGTCCAGATTATTCAAACAAGCACTTATATAGGTGGGCTGTTGCATAGAACCTTCCCCTAAGTTTATTTCTTTTAAGGGGTCTTGTGTCTGAGAACTTGTTGAAGCTTCTTCCCTTCGAAACAACCTTCTCGCTTTGTTTTGCTCCCAGGTTCTTTAGTTCAACATCTTTGCCCTCCTCCTCATAGACATAATCTGTCCATAAGGCATCCTCTTCCTGTATCTCCTGGACTTTTGTTTCAATGTCCAATGCACAGTATTTACCAAGGGTCAAAATTCTGACCTGTTGCTGCTCCTGTTTGCAGCCAATTATCATGACTTTTCTCTTTTGCTCCTGTACTTGCTGGACTATTGATTTTACATCCAATGTTGAAAACTTAATTAGAGCCAAAGACTTGGCTTCTTGTTCTTCATCTCTTTGCCTACAACCAGACATCATTGTCATCCTTAATGATAATCTCTTCATCAGCACTTTCTTGGACTAAGTGCTTCAGGTGTGTCACTTCCTTATTAGCCGTCACTTCGGCTGAGCCATCAGCTTTCCTCAGTATACTAAGTGGTGTCACTCCCTCAACATACAACTTGGCCTCTGCAAAGTTTGCACAGGCTATGAAGGGTTGAGGATCTGTATCAATTTCCTCCGTCTCTCTATTGCCTAAGGCCATCATAATTTTTGGATGCAAAGAGGAAAGCACACATTTGTTAGTGTGGATCCAATCTCTCCCAAGTAAAGCATTGTATTTAGCATTACTGTCGATTACGAAGAATGCTGTCATGCAGTCCCTGGTTCCCACACTCAAGTTAATGGGTAGAATCCCCTGAGCCATCTGTTTGTCTCCAGCAAAGCCAGCAATGGTTGTGCTGGTTGGGATCAACCTAGGATTCTTTTTCCCTAGTTTCTTCAAAGAAGATTTCGATAGTATGTTCACTGCTACCCCATTATCTATCAGGACTCGGTTCAATTGTATCCCATCGAAAAAAGCCTTGATGTACAAAGGCTTGACATGTTGTATCATAGAATTCGAGGGATACTCAAAAGGATATGAGATTAATGCTCACCTCTTCTTCGTTCTCATATTCAGCTTCCATTGGGGTAGCCATTCCAGAATCATCCTGTACCATACTCACTTGTGAATCTTCACTAGAGATTGGAATTGGATCAACTTCTTGACCATCTTGGTTCTCATCCCCAGCTTCGAACTCATGAGGTAGTATATGTACCATATTGACTGATACTGGAGGAAATGAGCCAAACTGGATGGCTGGCTGTGCCTGTTTCCCCTCTTGGCTACCTTGATCAGTTACCTCAGAAGCATCCTCCATGCTGCATTCTGGCACTTTATTGCTAACAGGTTCTTTCAAATGGTTTTTCTCGACTGGTTTTTCAACCAAAATTGTTTGCTCAGCCATGAAGGTTTCGAACATTTCTTCCTCCACCATTTCTTTCTTTTGGCTTATGCCAATTTCTTCTTCTGTCTCGCTATCACTCTCCATTAGAGCTTTCTCCAATCGTGCTAAGCTAGACTTCTCTTTAGCTTTTAGTTCAGAATGAACCTTGGCCAACTGTTCTCTGTTGCAACCCACTTTGCTTTGTAGAGTTGGCTTTGGAGTATGGTCTGACTTTGGAGTCTTCTTTCCTTCTGTCTGGACCAATGAAGAGCTCTCTCCATTTTCTTTCATATCTTTCTGGTACTGAGTGTACCTGCGCTGAATCTTTCTCCTTTGTGATCTCGAAATGACTGGGACCATATCTGGTTCCTTTGTCTTTGGGTGTTTAAGCAATACCCAATTGTTCGGAGCCACCAAAGGAGGCTTGACCATCTTGCCTTGGTTTCCAACATCTCTCTGGATAGGCACTTTCTTAGGTTTGTTTTGCATTACAAACCAGTCTGGAACTCCAAGTACCCACGAACTTACTGACTCAGATGTTGAACTGTTTTTTTCTACCTTCAAAGCCATCTTCGAAGCTGGCTGTAAAGGTAAGTGCTTGGCTCTGACCTCATGTTTCGAGCCTCATTTAGGCCTTCGATAAAGGTAGCTACTTTCTGTCATGCGTGAGGCTGGTCTAGAGGGCCAATCTCTGGCTTTGATCCCATGAACTGAGCCTTTCTCCAGTCTTCTTTTTAGAATGACTGCCCTCCATTCTGTAATAGTTAGGTGGCCTAGATTCATATAAGGGCCCCTTGCCTTTAGCATGCATTCTGTCCATTGCAGGCTCAACCACTAGTGGTCGCTGCCTATCACTAGCCAGATACAGCTTTTTGTTGTAAGCATTGGTTGATTTAGGACGTCTCTGTACATCCCTGTAATATTACTTCCCATCAACTGGAAGCCCTTTCAACCACTTATAACTCAGTCTACACCTGGGACACATCCTTTGCATTACTGCTGCCTATAAGGAATCATCATCCAGTGATTCTTCATCAGAGTGTTCCCTCCGGTGTGAGAAACCTTGTCCAATAGCCGGTGGGTTTCTGGTTTCCTTCTTGATAACTGTCTGGTTGGCAACATGCATCTGCACATTGATATCTTCTAATTCTGTCAAGGACAAGTTCTGGAAATCTGGCATAATGACATTGGCTGCCACCTCTCCAACTTTTGGAAATGGGTTACTATCAATCCCCATGGCCTTTTCTGCTTTGGCTGGGAATTTCAAACTTCCTTTCCGAATTTGTTCTTGGATCCTGTCTCGAAAAACAATACAATTTTTAGTCGAGTGAGACCAAGAGTTATGCCATTTACAATATACTTTTCCCTTAAGTTCATCTGGAGATGGCAGTTTTACTCCTTTTGGTAACTTAAGGAAATTGGCCGCAAGCAAATGATCCAAAATGTCATCTGCCTTTGTTAAATCGAAATAGTACTTTCTGTGAAGGTCTTTCTTTTTAAACTGCTGGTCAATTGTTGTATCCTTATGAATTAATGTTTCACAAATCACAAGTTCTTTGCCCACAATCTCTGTTGCATCGATCTCATAATTAGGATCTCTATAATATGTCTTGTACGAGGCATTATTTCGATCTTGTTCCTCCTCTAGTAATGCTTCATATCTAGACACCTTATAGGTTAGTTCTACCAAATCACTGAATTCAGTTGAGTCAAACTTCTTTCGAAGCCTGAACTCTAAGTCATTTTGAGCCAATCTTACGAATTCTGGCTCTGGCAGGATGACTCTACATTTATTTCAAGCCCTTTTAAATCTGGCAATAAACTGAGTAGCCTTTTCTTCAGGCCTTTGACTTAATCTTGCCAAGTCTGCCATGGATACCTCTGGCTCCGATTAGAAGAATTGGGCATGAAATGCCTATTCCATTTGTTGCCAAGTTTGAATGGAGCCAGGTGTAAGGTTGATGTACCATACAAATACTCCATCAGTTAGAGAATTTGGGAATAATCTCAGTTTCATATAGTCATGATTAGTAAATTCACCGCATTGAGCAGCAAACCTAGCAATATGCTCTACTGTTGATTGATTTCCAGTCCCATAGAAAAGGGTAAAATCTGGTATCCTGAACCCCCTTGGGTATTCATGTACCCTATCTACTTATTCTGGGTATGGTTTTCTGTATACAGGAGTCTGGACCCCCCGAGCCATCGGTCTACACATCTCCCTAACAATATCAGCAATTTGGTCCCTAGGGACCATATTTTGTGCCTGCTGAACCACTATTGGAGGGACGAACACAGGATTTAGTGGACAAACTTGTGCTTGTGGTCCTCTTGGTCCATAAGGTGGTATATTTGGGACTGGTTGTCCCTGTAGTGCAGGTTGCTGTTGGGGGTATGGGTAACCCCTTTGAGCCTGTCCTGCGAAAGGACCTACGAAAGGTGCTCGAACATGTGTTGTGTCCTTTCCATTTGTGGGAAAACCTTCCAACCCCCCGGGTATAAATTCGAATAAGGGATTATTATACCCCCTAGTGCCAGGTATGGCTTCGAACATGGGATTTGTAACCATTCTTATGCCAGTTTCTTGTACTTGACCAGATCCACCAACTTGTGTGGCTTCATTGTTGAGTACTGAGGCATTTTGGCCTGCTATAGGCCTCGAAATAGGTTCATACCAAGACTGAGGTGATGGTCTTTCATAGTTCTGATTACTAGTTTGACCATTAGAATGTCCATTAACTTGCATAGGCTGTTTGTCTCTAACCAATCTTTGCTGAGGGACATTTAAAACTTCCTCTGTGTGTCTTGTGTTTGTTGGTTGGTGGTTATTTATTCGATCCAAAAAGGATGTTGCCCACCTTTCCATTGTGTTCATTAATTATTGTCCCATAGCATCTACTAGGCCATTCCATGGATTTGTTGGCTGAGTAGATGGAACAGTGGATGGTCCAATTCCTTGGTTTCGTCAAATATTATGAACACATGGTTCTTGTCCCGAAGTACTGGTCTGTTCAATCATAGGTTCTGATAACATGGGAGTTTCCATAGGATGTGTTACCACATTATCCTCTGGATTAAGTATTTCTACCTCTCCTTCTACGCCTTCTTCCAAGCGTTCATTTTCTTCTTGTCTTTTTCGTCTAGCCATTTTAACGAGTCCACCGGGCGTGCCAAAAATATATGTTGGCTTTTTGGCTTTCGAAGGGTATTTTTGTAAATGCGAGCGTGCCATCAAGGATCAATCAGTCTTTACAGAAATTATAATTGCCAACCAATTATCAGACGATTGTGTTTTAGTTCTTTCAGTCTCAATGAAGAGGACTTTTACTAGTGACTTGACTTAGGAGAAATTAAGCAAAATAACAGTTAAATGACGAACAATTGAATTATTTCATTAAGATGAAAACTTACAATGATCCAAACTCAGCCTCGTAGAGGTTTACAGCAACAATCTACTTGAAACTACTCTTATGAACGAAGTGCAGTGCGGGAATTTAAAGCGCAGGAATGTAAAGAACAGGTATTTAAAGTGCAGGAAATGTAAAGACTGGAAATGTAAGACTGGAAAAGAAAATATGAAGTAAATGACTGGTTTGTTGGATCTGAGTCTGAGGGTTTTTTCTAGAGGCTTCCCTGCTATTTATACTCCTCAAGGATGACTATCGAACTGCACTTCAGACTGTCGAACTGCTCTTCCTTGATTGCTTGATCATGCTGCCTTAGAAGTAGTTCCACTACGCCATTACTTGCAGTTGGGCTTCCCTCCTATATTTGAATTTGAATGTGAGTAACCGTTGAAGCCACGTCACCTTGTATCTCTTCGCTGATCTAATGCTACTCAGACTACGCAAGAACCAATATTAACTGCCACGTGTACGATCATGATCGAAGATTAAACATTCTTCTTGTATTGCCCTTACTTTGTTACGTGTCGAACTGTAACTGACTTTTACAAAATATGTAGCCAACACAAATATATATAAATTTTAATTTCTTAAATTTTTATGGATTAACTTATGTATATTAATAAAAACTTACACGATTTTGTAAGATAACTTACGTGTATTTATAAGAACTTACTTAGGGTTGAAGTCAAAAGATCTAATTGTTGCAATTAACAGTTAAAGGATCATAATGAAATTCAAATTACAATTAGAGGGTGAAATGTATAAATTATTTTAAAAAAACTATAAACAGCCGCATAAAGTGAATGAATCCAGACCGCTAGTTGGCAGTCCATAATTTTGTCATAGTTTTATTTTCCCCTCCCATGAAATTAAAAGTGATATTTTTCACCAAACACGCCATAGCTGATCATTCTCAACTGAAAATGGTTTCTGGTTTGGGTAGGGTGGGTGAGGATGAGCAGTGAAGTTTAGTTGAGCAAAGGAAACGACAAAAAACTTGGTTGACCAATTTGATGAAAGAGGTAAAACATATCACAGACAGACATCATTACAAATAACCATAACTGCACATTGATGGAATTGGTCAAGCACCTACCTAGTGATGTCAATTAGGTAGATTGAAATATTAGTTTGGGCTGCATTTTTAATTTTTAATTTTTTTTGGATGTACGAAATTATTGGATTAATTAGTTAGATTACTACTATATACCTATGTGCCCAAAATTATTGGATTAATTAGTTAGATTATTACTATATACCTACGTGCTCAAATATCATTCTATCGACTCGAATTTAATGCATCAACGGTGACTACAATATTATTAGACTATCATCAAGATTAATTTAATTGTACTAATTAATCAGCAAGTAATATAAAATTAGTGTCATGTAAAATGTTACACGAAATGATATTGCCTCTTTTGGCAACAAGGATATTTTGACTAAAAAATTTAAAAATTAATAAATTGTAAAAAAATTATAAAAAAAAAAGTCACAAAAAATCAAATCATACACACTAGGTATTTACGTTTTTTCAATACAAATAAAAAAAAAAGTTATTTCTAAATACAGTATTTTTTTTCTAACATAAAAAAACCAATTTTTTTTTTTAAAAAAGGGTAAATTTCTTAACGAGGCAAATACATTCGACATAACATTAAGGTGTTTGAGAATGAGTTTATTTCTATAATGTAGTGTTTGTTTGTTCATATTATTGTTGCTAACAAGACAAATGAAAAATGAATGGATATAGCTTTTAAAATGGAAGAGTAAAGGAGACCATAAGGTACAAGCACATGAAAAGGCAGACTTGTCCATGTGATCACACCACCAAATTCATTGATGGGTCACACTGGTAAGTGAGAAAACTTGAGTACAGCGCTAGTAGTAGTGCTTTGCAATCACAGATATATTTTTACAGCAACATTTTTACTAACTTGTATATTACTCAAAACCGAGCAATAGTTCATAATTCTAAATTTAAAATTTTAACAATGTTTTAATGATGTGACATAGAATAAAAAATAATAGACAATACACATATTGGAATAAAAAATAATAGACAATACACATATATCAAATCATTTATAAATAAAACTCAGTGTCACATAAGTAAAACTCTCGTTAGAGCTCTATTTTAGTACGGTTAACATTTTTCTTTTCATAATTCATACTCTGCATTATTATTTCACTACTCAGTTAGGACTGTACTGGTTTATCTCACTTTCTGGCCTTCCTCAATAAGGGAAGGTTTAAGGTCTTTATTGGACTTTGGTGATTTTTTTTTGTTTTGTTTTTTGGGTTGACATTTCTCTTCGTTTATTTTTGTTCTTAGTGAAATTTTTTTAAATTTTTAAAAAAATTTAGACTTTCGAATTCTACTCAGAGAGACAAATTAAAAAATAAATGTTGCGTTTGGTAGAACTTTAGAATTATGATTTGAGAATAGAATTGTATTTTGAGTTTGTGAGTTTTGGAATTATGATTTGAGTGTAGAAAATTTGTTTGGTTATAAGTTTTAGGGTCCTGTTATGGTGTGCAACCCTTAAAGGTTGCACACCATATGCAACCAACACAAAAGGTATAAGTGTAAGGTATAAACATAAAATAGGACGGTAAACAGAAATGCGTAAGTGTAAGGTGTAAGTTGCACACTTAAGAAAAGTCCTAAGTTTTAAATAGAGTTTGAATTAAGTGATGTGACATATAATATTGAAAAGTCTGTGCTTTGAAAAGTGTTTTGAAAAGTGAGTGTAAAATTAATTTTCTAAAATTATAACCAAACAACACACTCAAACTAAGGGGTAGAATTATATTTCAAAAATTCTACCAAACAGAGCAAAATTTCAAAAAAGTCCATAAAGGACAAAATAAACAAAAAAATAGTAGATTTTTTTTTTTGCTTGTTTTGACTTTTTAAAATTTTTGGATAAATTGTAAATACACTCACTGAGATTTGTTTAAAGTATAAATTACCCTTTGTAATTTGAAAAATTACAAATATCCCATTGTTAAAATTTTTTATTTAACATAATTAACTAAAAAACTGAAATTCATAATAGCTATCATATATAATAATAAAATTACCTAAATTATTAATTGAAACATATTTCTAATATTATTAAAAACTGTTAATTGGTTTGATAATTTATTAATAAAATGACCGATTTGTTATGAAATTAAAAACCTTAGGGGTGGAATATAATTTTCAGAACTACATGGGGCGATTCATATTTTAATCAAATCTCACGGGATGTATTTGTAATTTACTCTAAATTAATTTTTTTTTTTTTTTTTTTTTTTTTACTTTTTTAGATTTGTTTACCCAAGATAGACCAGGCAAAAAAAATTTGACATAATTCTAAAAAAGACACTAAAGACAAAAAAAAAAAAAAAAAAAAGAAAGAAAAAAAAAGAAAAAAGATGTGGGTTATTTAGCACTTCCCAAACATGCTTTTTATTTTATTTTTTTATATAGGATATCTTAGATTAGCTTTTGTTGTTTAAATTGTGAAATTAAATAAATAGATTTATGAAGAAAACAAATGATGTACCAAGAACATATGCTAATAATTACAATTAAATTTCAACAGAAATACACAAAGCAATAAAAGGGTAAAGAGACGAAACCGAAGCACCTGCAGGCGGTTTCCTTAAAAGCATTTCGCCGCCTCGAAAGTGCTTGAGAAACGGCGTCTGTCTCCCAGGATACGACGGTCAAAACCAGCTACTCTCGAATGGAGTTGTCTCTTTAGACTATGTAAAGTCTAAGGACAACATTGCGGATCCGCTAACCAAAGGGTTAAGTCGAGTGTTAGTCGAAACGTCGTCAAAAGGAATGGGGTTAAGGCCTTTGGAAGTTACCGGAATGGAAACCCAACCTAGTTGACTGGAGATCCCAAGATCTAGGTTCAATGGGACAACCTAATTGCGTGTAACGGTGGTATGTCACTGAGGAGGTTAAACCTCCAGCCATTCCTTCTATCAGTGATACCTGCAAGTGTAGAGGTTAAGCTGAGCTTTTAATGACTCTTATGTGATAGGCTGTTGAGCTAAGTATTGCAGGATACTTTCGTAGAGTCACCTATGTGAGTTTGAAGTGGGGCCGCTTCTAGAAGAATTGGGCAGGCCAAGATTCTTTGAAACCACTCGCTGAACCAGGCTAGTGTCCAGGGCCACACAGGGCACACCAGTGAGAACATAATGGTGGTAGGAGTAATTCCCGTGTGAGATCTATTGTTTTAGTTTACACAAACGGCAGAGCAGTTCAAGATGTCTTATTCACTGATCAGCCAGTAAACTCGATAGGTTTTCACTGGGAGAGGTTCAAAGCCAAAAGCTACCTTCTCTGATGTCGGGGTTAGTCCGTTGTACTCTCTCTCAGAGTCTTTATTGTTGAACGGAAGATGAAGGCCGATGGGTCTATTGACAAGTATAAGGCGAGGCTCGTTATCAAAGGGTACATGCAACGTGAAGGCCTGTATTACTTTGATACGTACTCACCTGTAATTTGGATAACATCCATTCGCGTGGTGATTGCGTTAGCAGCTTTGCGCAATCTGGAGATACACCAGATGGATGTAAAGACAGCTTTCTTAAATGGGGATTTGAATAAAGAAATCTACATGGAGCAACCTGAAGGGTTTTCAGCTCCAGGACAAAGCAAGAAAGTCTGTAAACTTGTCAAATCTTTGTATGGTTTGAAGCAAGCGCCTAAACAATGGCATGAGAAGTTTGACAATGTAATGCTGTCAAATGGGTTTCGAATCAACGAATGTGACAAGTGTATTTATGTCAAAGACACTGACAGAGGTTATGTCATTTTGTGTCTATATGTTGATGATATGCTCATTATAGGTAGTGACGATGAAATGATCAAAACTACCAAGAAGTTGTTAAACTCTAAATTTGACATGAAGGATATGGGCATTGCAGATGTTATTCTGGGAATTAAGATTACCAGAATCTCTGGCGGAATTGTACTTTTTCAGTCTCATTATGTTGATAAGATACTTGAGAAGTTTAGTGGATCAGATACGAGTGTGTCATCGACACCTGTAGACTTAAGTCTACACTTTACCTAGAATAATAAGAGAGTGTCTCTCAGTTAGAATATTCTCGGGTATTGGAAGTTTAATGTATCTGATGAGTTGAACTAGGCCTGATATAGCTTACTCGGTTAGCAAGCTTAGTAGATACACGAGTAATCCTGATGCTTCTCATTGGCAGGGCATTGTGCGGGTGTTAAGGTATTTACGCTACACTCGGGATTATGGGCTGCATTATACTCGATATCCAGCGGTACATGAAGGATATAGTGACGCGAATTGGATATCAGATATAAAGGACTCAAAGTCCACTAGTGGATTTGTGTTCACTCTTGGTGGGGCAGCCGTGTCTTGGAAATCTTCCAAGCAAATGTGTATATCTAGATCAACGATGGAATCAGAGTTTATTGCTTTGGATAAAGCAACGGAAGAAGCAGAATGGCTTCGCCATTTCATTGAAGATATTCCACGTTGGTCTAAACCTGTGCCGGCTATTTGTATTCATTGTGATTGTCAATCTGCAATTGGTAGGGCACAGAGTATTATGTATAATGGAAAGTCTAGACATATCCGTCGTAGACATAATTCCATACGACAACTACCCTCGAATGGAGTTGTCTCTTTAGACTTTGTAAAGTCTAAGGACAACATTGCGGATCCGCTAACCAAAGGGTTAAGTCGAGTGTTAGTCGAAACGTCTTTTAATGACTCTTATGTGATAGGCTGTTGAGCTAAGTATTGCAGGATACTTTCGTAGAGTCACCTATGTGAGTTTGAAGTGGGGCCGCTTCTAGAAGAATTGGGCAGGCCAAGATTCTTTGAAACCACTCGCTGAACCAGGATAGTGTCCAGGGCCACACAGGGCACACCAGTGAGAACATAATGGTGGTAGGAGTAATTCCCGTGTGAGATCTATTGTTTTAGTTTACACAAACGGCAGAGCAGTTCAAGATGTCTTATTCACTGATCAGCCAGTAAACTCGATAGGTTTTCACTGGGAGAGGTTCAAAGCCAAAAGCTACCTTCTCTGATGTCGGGGTTAGTCCGTTGTACTCTCTCGTGAGTCTTTATTGTTGAACGTTGTCCGTTTGTTGAGTCATTCGGTCAATTTTTTATTCATGTGGGGGATTGTTGGAAAAAATGTTTTTTGGGGACTTTAATTTAATATTAAAGTATGGTGACTTTAATTAAATATTAAAGTGGGTCCTTATCACTTTTTGTGTTGGGTCCAAGTGAGCCAAAAACCATTGGGTTTTGAATAAGAAATTGCCAAGAAATTGCTTCATGATGTTAGATTCATGAATAGGAGTTTAAAGAGTATTTAAATCTTTTTTCTTGGCTAAAGGGTGTGAATCCTTTGGGCATCCATACTTTTCATTTTTGTGGAAAGGGGCTATGGATGTTTGGTGTTTTAATGACTAGCCTTAAAGGCTGGAGGCTCTTCCTCTCTCCCCTATACATGTATAAATTGAGACCCTCCTGTCCAGTTTCAATATAGAAATTTTTGCTTCCATTTTACAAGTCAGTTTGCCAAAAAGTTCCTATTGTGAGAGAGTGCTGCCATTGTTTTGTTCGCTAAGCTAGACAGATAGTGCTTCTGCCGTAGCTGGTTTTGACCGTCAGATCTGGGAGATGACGCGGTTTCTCAAGCACTCGACCGTGAGGCGGCGTAATGCTTTAAGGAAGCTGGAAGTGCTTCGGTTTCGTCTCTTTACCCTTTTATTGCTTTGTGTATTTCTGTTGAAATTTAATTGTAATTATTAGCATATGTTCTTGGTACATCATTTGTTTTCTTCATAAATCTATTTATTTAATTTCACAATTTAAACAACAAGCTTAAAACAGATTATTATATATATTTTCTAGGAAATTGATCGAATAGATTTATATCGAAAATTAGGTTAGCTTTGTATAATGTTACTAGGAATTGTTGCGGAATTACTCACTATTTCAATGATTATAAATCATGCAATGTTATTCTCTAATTGCTTAGTTTAATTAGAATGCTCTATTATAATTTGCATACTTAATTGAATTAGTATGATATTGCTTTATGCGTATGGTTCATCATTTCCCTACTTTGATTTGCATGAATTTTAAGGTTATACAATATAATTTATGGATGTTGCAATTTTGACATGCTAATTCTATTCTAATTTTAATTTGTTACATGCTTATTATGTTCTAGACTAGAGTACATAATTTAATGTTTTAGAATTATTTGCATATGTTAATTGCTAAATGGTTATTGGTTGTAACTCTTGCCCATTAATTTTAGTTTAATGTATTTGGAGTTATAATTGTGTACATGATTAATTTGAATTTAATTAGGTGCATTAATCTAAGTTATTTAATTGAGTGCATTCATCTAAATTATTTAATTGGGTGCATTAATCTAAATTATTTAATTGGGTGCATTAATCTAAATTATTTAATTAGGTGTATTAATCTAAGTTATCTAATTGGGTGCATTAAGGTGAATTATTTAATTGGGTGCAGTAATCTAAATTATTTAATTGGATGCATTAACTTTGAATTTGACTTAGCTATTTGGAGTTATTAATTTAAATGTTTATTATGGATTAATGTCATTCATGTCTCATGAGTATTGAACTTTATTTTAAAATTGTAATTTAATTTTGAAGTTACAAATTGTATTTTGTTTTGGTACCTTATATTAGTTGGTTACTTATATAATTTAATTTTTTAGATTATTAGTTTGTATTTTGTTGTGGTTTGCTACTAACTTTCTTTGTAGGGATACCAATACGAAAAACAAATATAAAACCAAATGAATTGTATTTGGGATGTAAAAACAAAATGTTTGGACTACTAACATTTGTGTTGAATAAGAATACCTTAGCGTGGAAAAGCTTTTGGACTAAATAGAATCCTTATGGTTTGGTTATTCTATCAAAATGTTTGAAGCATGTTTGCTTGAGATGTAGTTGGTTTGTTTACCAATTTTTAGTAGCAAGTTTTATTTGCTTATATTGTTGTAGCAATTGTTTTACATTGCCTGTAAAAGTTTTGGACCTTTTAACCTAGTTCATCCCTAAGAAAATTTAATTCTTTAAATTGTTTATCACGGACTAGGAGTCAACATGCTCTTAAAAGTTTTGTCAAAAGGTTAACTGGGTTTTAAGTGGGACCGATGTGACCCCTCCAGTCTTCCTGGGAACTTTCTTGACCATGTTCGATTCTAGGTTTTGTGGTGAGACTAATTTTTGAATTAATTTTTCTTCTAAGGGATTTTCTAAGGGTTAAGTTTAATTTCTGGAAACACAGAAGTGATATTCTGGTGTAATTTTCAGAAATGGAAACTATCACTGATGCTACTGCTACTGCTAATGTTGGTGGGGATTTGAACCCCGGGGCAACTGGATTGCCAACCCCTACTGCTGTGACTTCTGTGGTCAACCCTGGTGTTACTCCGGCTGTTCCGGGAGGACCGCTTAGTCACCATGAACGCCCAGAAAAATTTGCTGGGGAAAACTTTAAGAGATGGCAGCAAAAGATGCTATTTTACTTGACCACGCTAAACCTTGCCAAGGTTCTGAGTGAGGATCCTCCAGCCGTGGCAGAGAATGAGCCTGACAGGCAGAAAGTCATGGCGCTTGACACATGGAAGCAGACAGACTATCTTTGCCGGAACTATGTGTTCAACAACAGCGCACTCACTCTATAGTGTGTTTTGTTCCAAGAGCTCAGCAAAAGAATTATGGGAATCTCTGGACAAAAAGTACAGGACGGAGGATGCCGGGGCAAAGAAATTTGTGGTTGGCCGTTTCCTTGATTTTAAAATGGTAGATTCTAAAACTGTGATAAGCCAAGTCCAGGAGTTTCAAGTGATCTTGCATGATATTCATGCTGAGGGGATGCCTTTGAACGAGTCATTCCAAGTTGCTGTGATCATTGAGAAACTTCCTAATGGTTGGAAGAATTTCAAGAATTATTTGAAGCACAAGCGCAAAGAAATGTCTGTTGAAGAGCTGGTTGTCCGACTTCGGATTGAAGAGGATAATAGAAAGAAAGGAGGGAGTACCTCCTCAGTAAAGGCCAATGTCGTTGAGCATGGCAAATCTTCTGGGATAAGGAAGAAGCCCCCTGTGAACAAAAGCTCTAAGCTGGGGCCAAGGGGTGGTGTTGCAAAGAAGTCGGCTTACAAGCCGCAGGAACCTGGTTATCGGTTCTTTGGGAAGTGTTATAACTGTGGTAACGAGGGGCATCGGGCTAGTGACTGCCGCAAGCAGAAGAAGCCATATAAGACCAAACCTCGTGCTCATATGGCAGACTTACAAGAGCACTCCCAAGAGGAGGATGATATGCACTTGTCTGCCGTTGTCTCTGAGGTGAATCTGGTGGGTTCTAACCCAAGAGAATGGTGGATTGATACTGGGGCTACACGCCACATTTGCTCCGAGCAGAAGTTGTTTACAACTTTCGAACCTGTTACAACCGGTGAGAAGTTGTTTATGGGAAACTCTGCTACCTCGATTGTTGAGGGGAAAGGAAAGGTGGTCCTGAAGTTGACATCAGGAAAGGAGCTGACCTTGAACGAAGTCCTGTATGTTCCGGACATTCGTAAAAATCTTGTCTCAGGGTCTCTTCTTAGTGCACATGGTTTTCGCATGGTTTTTGAGTCCGACAAGGTCGTTCTTACCAAAAGCGGAATGTATGTGGGTAAGGGTTATATGTTGGGGGGTATGTTTAAACTCAATGTTATGACTGTTATCCCAAAGATGAATAAAGGTGCATCTTCTTCTGTTTACATGCTTGAGTCTTCCAATTTGTGGCATGGTAGACTAGGACATGTGAACTTTGACTCTTTACGTAGATTAATCAAGTTAGATCACATACCATCTTTTAAGATTAATCTGAAACACAAGTGTGAAACTTGTGTTGAAGCGAAGTTGACAAGATCTTCGTTTCATTCTATTGAAAGAAGTTCAGAACCGTTGGATTTAGTGCATAGTGATGTGTGTGACTTAAAATTTATACAATCACGTGGTGGCAATAAGTACTTCATCACTTTTGTTGATGATTGCACTAAGTATTGTTATGTCTATTTGCTCAAAAGCAAAGATGAGGCGATTGACAAGTTTGTTCTTTATAAGAATGAAGTTGAGAATCAAGTAGGCCGCAAGATTAAGGCTCTTAGAAGTGATCGTGGTGGTGAGTATGAATCTCCGTTTATTGAGACTTGTGCTCAATCTGGGATTATCCACCAAACCACGGCGCCTTATTCTCCTCAGTCTAATGGGATTGCTGAGCGGAAGAATAGGACACTAAAGGAAATGATGAATGCAATGTTGATAAGTTCTGGATTGCCACAGAACTTGTGGGGGGAAGCAATTCTCTCTGCAAATTACATTCTGAATAAAGTACCCCAGAAGAAGGTGGACAAGACGCCGTATGAGTTATGGAAAGGCGTTAAGCCTTCGTATAAATTCTTACGAATGTGGGGGTGTCTTGCAAAAGTGGCGGTTCCTACACCCAAACGGGTTAGGATAGGCCCGAAATCTGTGGATTGTATATTCATTGGTTATGCACATAATAGTAGTGCATATCGGTTTCTTGTTCACAAGTCTGAAATTCCAGACGTACACAGGAATACCATCATGGAGTCAAGGAATGCATGTTTCTTTGAAGACATTTTTCCTTGCCGAACCAATGCAGGGGTTCCAAGGTTTTTGGAGCAATTTGATGAGCTTGCTAGTGAGGATGATCATGTTGATGATCCACGTGATGATCAAATTGAGGTTTTAGATGAGCCCAGAAGGAGTAAAAGGGCTAGGACATCCAAATCGTTTGGTCCAGACTTCTTGACTTATATGGTTGAGAACGAACCTCAAACTTTCCATGAAGTGTGACTTCTCACGAGAGTCCTTTATGGAAAGAAGCGATCAAAAGTGAGATTGACTCCATCTTACGTAACCACACCGGGAGTTGGTAGATTTACCTCCGGTTGTAAGCCTTTAGGGCAAATGGATTTTAAACGAAAGATGAAGGCCGATGGGTCTATTGACAAGTATAAAGGGCTCGTTATCAAAGGGTGCAACGAGAAGGCTGGATTACTTTGATACGTGCTCACCAGAACTAGGATAACATCCATTCAAGATAGTGATTGCAATAGCGACCTTATGCTAACTGGAGATACACGGATGGATGTAAAGACAGCTTTCTTAAATGGGGATTTGAATGAAGAAATCTACTTGGAACAACCTGAAGGGTTTTCAGCTCCAGGACAAAGCAAGAAAGTCTGTAAACTTGTCAAATCTTTGTATGGTTTGAAGCAAGCGCCTAAACAATGGCATGAGAAGTTTGACAATGTAATGTTGTCAAATGGGTTTCAAATCAACGAATGTGACAAGTGTATTTATGTCAAAGACACTGACAGAGGTTATGTCATTTTGTGTCTATATGTTGATGATATGCTCATTATAGGTAGTGACGATGAAATGATCAAAACTACCAAGAAGTTATTAAACTCTAAATTTGACATGAAGGATATGGGCATTGCAGATGTTATTCTGGGAATTAAGATTACCAGAATCTCTGGCGGAATTGTACTTTCTCAGTCTCATTATGTTGATAAGATACTTGAGAAGTTTAGTGGATCGAATCTGAGTGTGTCATCGACACCTGTAGACTTAAGTCTACACTTTACCAAGAATAATAAAGAGAGTGTCTCTCAGTTAGAATATTCTCGGGTAATTGGAAGTTTAATGTATCTAATGAGTTGTACTAGGCCAGATATAGCTGACTCGGTTAGCAGGCTTAGTAGATACACAAGTAATCCTGATGCTTCTCATTGGAAGGGCATTGTGCGGGTGTTAAGGTATTTACGCTACACTCGGGATTATGGGCTGCATTATACTCGATATCCAGCGGTACTTGAAGGATATAGTGACGCGAATTGGATATCAGATATAAAGGACTCAAAGTCCACTAGTGGATATGTGTTCACTCTTGGTGGGGCAGCCGTGTCTTGGAAATCTTCCAAGCAAACGTGTATATCTAGATCAACGATGGAATCAGAGTTTATTGCTTTGGATAAAGCAACGGAAGAAGCAGAATGGCTTCGCCATTTCATTGAAGATATTCCACATTGGTCTAAACCTGTGCCAGCTATTTGTATTCATTGTGATTGTCAATCTGCAATTGGTAGGGCACAGAGTAATATGTATAATGGAAAGTCTAGACATATCCGTCGTAGACATAATTCCATACGACAACTACTCTCGAATGGAGTTGTCTCTTTAGACTATGTAAAGTCTAAGGACAACATTGCGGATCCGCTAACCAAAGGGTTAAGTCGAGTGTTAGTCGAAACGTCGTCAAAAGGAAT
Source organism: Camellia lanceoleosa (assembly GCA_025200525.1). NCBI lineage: Eukaryota > Viridiplantae > Streptophyta > Magnoliopsida > Ericales > Theaceae > Camellia > Camellia lanceoleosa. The sequence goes on from CM045772.1 coordinate 8,165,380, forward strand.
GGGGTTAAGGCCTTTGGAAGTTACCGGAATGGAAACCCAACCTAGTTGACTGGAGATCCCAAGATCTAGGTTCAATGGGACAACCTAATTGCGTGTAACGGTGGTATGTCACTGAGGAGGTTAAACCTCCAGCCATTCCTTCTATCAGTGATACCTGCAAGTGTAGAGGTTAAGCTGAGCTTTTAATGACTCTTATGTGATAGGCTGTTGAGCTAAGTATTGCAGGATACTTTCGTAGAGTCACCTATGTGAGTTTGAAGTGGGGCCGCTTCTAGAAGAATTGGGCAGGCCAAGATTCTTTGAAACCACTCGCTGAACCAGGCTAGTGTCCAGGGCCACACAGGGCACACCAGTGAGAACATAATGGTGGTAGGAGTAATTCCCGTGTGAGATCTATTGTTTTAGTTTACACAAACGCAGAAGCAGTTCAAGATGTCTTATTCAGCGATCACCAAGAACTCGATAGGTTTTCACCGAGAGGTCCAAAGCCAAAGGCTACCTGCTCTGATGTCGGGGTTAGTCCGTTGTACTCTCTCTCAGAGTCTTTATTGTTGAACGTTGTCCGTTTGTTGAGTCATTCGGTCAATTTTTTATTCATGTGGGGGATTGTTGGAAAAAATGTTTTTTGGGGACTTTAATTTAATATTAAAGTATGGTGACTTTAATTAAATATTAAAGTGGGTCCTTATCACTTTTTGTGTTGGGTCCAAGTGAGCCAAAAACCATTGGGTTTTGAATAAGAAATTGCCAAGAAATTGCTTCATGATGTTAGATTCATGAATAGGAGTTTAAAGAGTATTTAAATCTTTTTTCTTGGCTAAAGGGTGTGAATCCTTTGGGCATCCATACTTTTCATTTTTGTGGAAAGGGGCTATGGATGCTTGGTGTTTTAATGACTAGCCTTAAAGGCTGGAGGCTCTTCCTCTCTCCCCTATACATGTATAAATTGAGACCCTCCTGTCCAGTTTCAATATAGAAATTTTTGCTTCCATTTTACAAGTCAGGTTGGCCAAAAGTTCGTATTCTGAGAGAGTCCTGCCATTGTTTTGTTCGCTAAGCTAGACAGATAGTGCTTCGCCAGAGGCTGGTTTTGACCGTCAGATCTCGGGAGACAGACGGTTTCCTCAAGCACTCGACCAGGAGGCGGCGAAATCTGCTTTTAAGGAAGCTGCCTGCAAAGCTTCGGTTTCGTCTCTTTACCCTTTTATTGCTTTGTGTATTTCTGTTGAAATTTAATTGTAATTATTAGCATATGTTCTTGGTACATCATTTGTTTTCTTCATAAATCTATTTATTTAATTTCACAATTAAACAACAATTGGAAAAAATGATTTTTGGGGACTTTAATTTAATATTAAAGTGTGGTGACTTTAATTAAATATTAAAGTGGGTCCTAACATTTATTGTGTTGGGTCCAAGTGAGCCAAAAACCATTGGGTTTTGAATAAGAAATTACTAAGAAATTGCTTCATGATGTTAGATTCATGAATAGGATTTTAAAGAGTATTTAAATCTTTTTTCTTGGCTAAAGGGTGTGAATCCTTTGGGCATCCATACTTTTCATTTTGTGGAAAGGGGCTATGGATGCTTGGTGTTTTAATGACTAGCCTTAAAGGCTGGAGGCTCTTCCTCTCTCCTCTATACATGTATAAATTGAGACCCTCCTGCCAAGTTTCAATAGAGAAATTTTTGCTTCTATTTTTACAAGTCAGTTTGCCAGAAAGTTCATATTGTGAGAGAGTGCTGCCATTGTTTTGTTCGCTAAGCTAGACAGATAGTGCTTCTGCCGTAGCTGGTTTTGACCGTCGTATCCTGGGAGACAGACGCCGGGTTTCCTCAAGCACTCGACCCGTGAGGCGGCGAAATCTGTTTTAAGGAAACTGCTTCCGTGCAGGCTTCGGTTTCGTCTCTTTACCCTTTTATTGTTTTGTGTATTTCTGTTGATATTTAGTTGTAATTATCAGCATATGTTCTTGGTATATAATTTGTTTTCTTCATAAATCTATTTATTTAATTTCATAATTTAAACAACAAGCTTAAAACAGATTTTATATATATTTGCTATGAAATTGATCGAATAGATTTATATAGACTATTAGGTTAGTTTTGTATAATGTTACTAGAAATTGTTGCAGAATTACTCACTATTTTAATGATTGTAAATCATGCAATGTTATTCTCTAATTGCTTAGTTTAATTAGAATGCTCTATTATAATTTGCATACTTAATTGTATTAGTATGATATTGTTTTATGCATATGGTTCATCATTCCCCTACCATGATTTGCATGAATTTTAAAGTTATAAAATATAATTTATGGATGTTACAATTTTGACATGCTAATTCTATTCTAGTTTTCAAGTTGTTACATGCTTATTATTTTCTAGGCTAGATTACATAATTTAATGTATTTGAAGTTATAGAGTTTTTATGAATTGTGTTCATGATTAATGTGAATTATTTAATTAGGTGCATTAATCTAGATTATTTAATTAGGTGCATTAATCTGAATTATTTAATTAGGTATTATTTAATTGGATGCATTAACTTTGAATTTGACTTATCTATTTGGAGTTATTAGTTTAAATGTTTATTATGAATTAATGTCATTCATGACCCATGAGTATAGAACTTTATTTTAAAGTTGTAATTTAATTTTGAAGTTACAAATTGTATTTTGTTGGTTTGCTACTAACTTTCTTTGTAGGGATACCAAATATAAAACCAAATGAATAGTATTTGGGATGTAAAAACAAAAATGTTTGGACTACTAACATTTGTGTTGAATAGGAATACCTAAGCGTGGAAAAGGTTTTTGGACTAAATAGAATCTTTATGGATTGGCTATTTTATTTAAATATTTGTAGCATGTTTTGCTTGAGATTTAGTTGGTTTGTTTACCAATTTGTGGTAGCAAGTTTTCTTTGCTTGTTTTGTTAGAAGCATTTTATATGCATGTTTTTGGTGGTAGCAATTTTTAAATTGCTTGTACGTTTGGAATTTGGTTTGGTTTTCTGTAATAGAAACCAATGTGTTTAGCCTTGGTTAAAGAGTAATTCTTGTTTGTTCAGAAATGACAACTAAGACGGCTTTGGTTTCAAACCTTTGGAGTTTGAGAAAGTCTTTGGGTTTAATCATTTTATTCCCAAAGTGTTGGAAAACCAAGTTTGGAGAAAGTCTTTGGTTATAATCTGATTATGTCCAAAGTGTTTTGGTTTTGAGAAAGGAAACCAAATTTTAGCATTAGCTAAAATATTTCTGATTTTATTCAGAAATAATGGGCTTAGTTCCGGGAGTACCGGTTAACTTTTATGAGTGGTGTAATTATGGTAGCAAATTTTATTTGCTTGAGAATCAGTTTGTTATAACCTAGTTTATCCCCTGGAAATCTTAATTTTTTAAATTGTTTCCTATGGACTAGGAGTCAACATGCTCTTGAATGTTTTGTCAAAAGGTTAACTGGGTTTTAAGTGGGACCGACGTGACCCCTCCAGTCTTCCTGGGAACATTCCTGACCATGTTCGATTCTAGGTTAAATGGTGAGACTAGTTTTGAATTAAATTTCCATCTGAAGGATTTTCTAAGAGTTAAGTTTAATTTCTGGAATCACAGAAGTGAAATTCAGTTGTGATGTTTCAGAAATGGCTTCAAAAGGTGACAAACATAAATGTTGTTCCACCTGACAACCTTTGCCTCACGAGATTCTTAAAGAAAGATCTTAAGAGATCAAGTATAATTAAAGGAAATCATAAGATTGCATTAAAATATCTCTGAATTGATCAGAGGCAATTTGTATGGTATCCTTGTGTTATTTATAGCATTTATGACTGCTATGTGATTTTGCTTGAAAGCAAAGATAAGACAACCTGTTATTGTGGGTGAATATTTTTTGGATTTTTAAATTCCAAATATATTCTTAAATTGGTGGCTCCTAATGAGTATAAGATCACTGATCACAGAGATAGAAAACTGGTAGTTCCTAGGTGGTGTTAGACCACTGGCTACACAGTTATGAGATTGTGGTTCCTAGTAGTGAACAGATTACTGATCACATGTCAAGACATCATGATTCCTAGTAGTGGAGAGACTACTGGTCATATGTCAAAACATGATGATTCCTAGTAATGAGAGTCTATTGATCCTATGTCAGGACGTTGTGATTCCTAGTAGTAAAGTGACTACTGATCACAGGTTTAGACATTGTGATTCCTAGTAGTAGAAAGTCTACTGACCACATGCTGAGAAATTAGTGATTCCTAGTAATAAGACTACTGGCCATGTTATGAAGTTCCGAATAGTAGACTATTGAACACTGGATTTGTGTTTCCTAATAGTAAGACTATTGACTTCAGAGTGATAGGTTGGACCTAATATATTTGGGTGCCTAATTCGGTTGATGACATTCTGGGAATGTATTTACTGTGATATGATTTTGAGAGTTTCATAATCATTGTGACACAAGGATCTGTTTAAGACTTTGTATTTATTCTACAAAGTAGACTTAATTATCCGACTCTAAATTGAGGAGGATAATAGAAAGAAAGGAGGGAGTACCTCCTTAGTGAAGGCAAATGTCATTGAGCATGGCAAATCTTCTGGGATAAGGAAGAAGTCCCCCTTGTGAACAAGGGCGCTTAGCTGGGGCTAAGGGGTGGTGTTGCAAAGAAGCTGGCATACAAGCCGCGGGAACCTGGTTATCGGTTCTTTGGGAAGTGCTACAACTGTGGTAGCGAGGGGTTTTAGCTTTACTAGGGCTACACGCCACTTCTGCTCCGAGAAGGAGCTGTTTACAACTTTCGAACCAGTTACAAATGGTAAGAAGTTGTTTATGGGAAACTCTACTACCTCGTTTGTTAAAGGAAAGGTGGTCCTGAAGTTAACCTCAGGAAAGAGCTAACGAAGTCCTGTTTGTTCCGGACATTTGTTAGAATCTTGTCTCAAGGACTCTTCTCAGTAAACATGTTTTCGCATGGTTTTTGAGTCCGACAAGGTCGTTCCGATGAAACACAAGTGTGAAACTTGTGTTGAAGTGAAGTGGACAAGATCCCGTATGAGTTATGGAAAGGCGTTAAGCCTTCTTATAAATTCTTACAAATGTGGGGGTATCTTGCTATTGTGGCGATTCTTACACCCTAACGGGTTAGGATAGGCCCGAAATCCGTGGATTGTATATTCATTGGTTATGCACATAATAGTAGTGCATATCGGTTTCCTGTACATAAGTCTGAAATTCCAGACATACACAGGAATACCATCATGGAGTTAAGGAATGCATGTTTCTTTGAAGACATTTTTCCTTGCCGAACCTGATAAGGGGTTCTGAGGTTTTGGAGCAATTTGATGAGCTTGCTAGTGATGATGATCATTTTGATGATCAAGTTGAGAATCAAGGTGATGAACAGCCTAGAAAGAGTAAAAGGGCTAGGACATCCAAATCGTTTTGGTCCAGACTTCTTGACTTATATGGTTGAGAACGAACCTCAAACTTTCCACGAAGCTGTGACTTCTCCTGAGAGTCCTTTATGGAAAGAAGCGATCAAAAGTGAGATTGACTCCATCTTATAGAACCACACCTGGGAGTTGGTAGATTTACTTCCAGGTTGTAAGCCTTTAGGCTGCAAATGGATTTTTAAACGGAAGATGAAGGCCGATGGGTCTATTGACAAGTATAAGGCGAGGCTCGTTATCAAAGGGTACATGCAACGTGAAGGCCTGTATTACTTTGATACGTACTCACCTGTAATTTGGATAACATCCATTCGCGTGGTGATTGCGTTAGCAGCTTTGCGCAATCTGGAGATACACCAGATGGATGTAAAGACAGCTTTCTTAAATGGGGATTTGAATAAAGAAATCTACATGGAGCAACCTGAAGGGTTTTCAGCTCCAGGACAAAGCAAGAAAGTCTGTAAACTTGTCAATGGCATGAGAAGTTTGACAATGTAATGTTGTCAAATGGGTTTCGAATCAACGAATGTGACAAGTGTGTTTATTTCAAAGACACTGACAGAGGTTATGTCATTTTGTGTCTATATGTTGATGATATGCTCATTATAGGTAGTACGATGAAATGATCAAAACTACCAAGAAGTTGTTAAACTCTAAATTTGACATGAAGGATATGGGCATTGCAGATGTTATTCTGGGAATTAAGATTACCAGAATCTCTGGCGGAATTGTACTTTCTCAGTCTCATTATGTTGACAAGATACTTGAGAAGTTTAGTGGATCGACATTTAGTGTGTCATCGACACTGTGAGACTTAAGTCTACACTTTACCAAGAATAATAAAGAGAGTGTCTCTCGTTAAAATATTCTCGGGTAATTGGAAGTTTAATGTATCCGATGAGTTGTACTAGGCGGATATAGCTTACTGGTTAGCGTGCTTAGTAGATACACAAGTAATCCCGATGCTTCTCATTGGAAGGGCATTGTGCGGTGTTAAGGTATTTACGCTACACTCGGGATTATGGGTCGATTATACTCGATATCCAAATGCTTGAAGGATATAGTGACGATTTGGATATCGATATAAAGGACTCAAAGTCCACTAGTGGATTTGTGTTCACTCTGGTGGGCAGCCGTGTCTTGGAAATCTTCCAAGCAAACGTGTATATCTAGATCAACGATGGAATCGAGTTTATTGCTTTGGATAAAGCAACGGAAGAAGTTCGAATGGCTTCGCCATTTCATTGAAGATATTCCACGTTGGTCTAAACCTGCGTACCTATTTGTATTCATTGTGATTGTCAATCAAGAATTGGTAAGGCACAGTATTATGTATAATGGAAAGTCTAGACATATCCGTCAGAGACATAATTCCATACGACAACTACTCGAATGGAGTTGTCTCTTTAGACTTTGTAAAGTCTAAGGACAACATTAAGGATCCGCTAACCAAAGGGTTAAGTCGAGTGTTAGTCGAAACGTCAAAAGGAATGGGGTTAAGGCCTTTGGAAGTTACCTAATGGAAACCTAACCTAGTTGATGGAGATCCCAAGATATAGGTTCAATGGGACAACCTAATTGCGTAACGGTGGTATGTCATCAAGGAGGTTAAACCTCCAACCATTCCTTCTATCGCTGATACCGCAAGTGTAGAGGATAAGTCGAGCTTTTAATGACTCTTTTGTGTTAAGTTGTTGAGCTAAGTATTGCAGATACTTTAGTAGAGTCACCTATGTGAGTGTGAAGTGGGGCCGCTTCTAGAAGAATTGATAGGCCAAGATTCTTTGAAACCACTCATTGAACCAAAGCTAGTGTCCGTGGCACACAGGCACACTAGTGAGAACATAATGGTGGTAGGAGTAATTCTGTGAGATCTATTGTCTCGGTTTACATATAAACGGCAGAGCAGCTCAAGATGTCTTATTCATCGATCACCAAGAACTCGATAGGTTTTCACCGGAGAGGTTCAAAGCCAAAGCTACCTTCTCGATGTCGGGTTAGTCCGCTGTACTCTCTCTCAGAGTCTTTATTGTTGAACGTTGTCCGTTTGTTGAGTCATTCGGTCAATTTTTATTCATGTGGGGGATTGTTGGAAAAAATGATTTTTGGGGACTTTAATTTAATATTAAAGTGTGGTGACTTTAATTAAATATTAAAGTGGGTCCTAACATTTATTGTGTTGGGTCCAAGTGAGCCAAAAACCATTGGGTTTTGAATAAGAAATTACTAAGAAATTGCTTCATGATGTTAGATTCATGAATAGGATTTTAAAGAGTATTTAAATCTTTTTTCTTGGCTAAAGGGTGTGAATCCTTTGGGCATCCATACTTTTCATTTTGTGGAAAGGGGCTATGGATGCTTGGTGTTTTAATGACTAGCCTTAAAGGCTGGAGGCTCTTCCTCTCTCCTATACATGTATAAATTGAGACCTCTCCGCCAAGTTTCAATAGAGAAATTTTTGCTTCTATTTTTACAAGTCGGGTTTGCCGAAAGTTCATATTGTGAGAGAGTGTCGCCATTGTTTTGTTCGCTAAGCTAGACAGATAGTGCTTCGCCAGAGCCGGGTTTTGACCGTCAGATCTCGGGAGACAGACGGGTTTCTCAAGCACTCGACCCGTGAGGCGGCGAACTGCTTTTAAGGAAACCGCCTGCAAGCTTCGTTTCGTCTCTTTACCCTTTTATTGTTTTGTGTATTTCTGTTGATATTTAGTTGTAATTATCAGCATATGTTCTTGGTATATAATTTGTTTTCTTCATAAATCTATTTATTTAATTTCATAATTTAAACAACAAGCTTGGTGTTTTAATGACTAGCCTTAAAGGCTGGAGGCTCTTCCTCTCTCCCCTATACATGTATAGGGGAGAGAGGAAGAGCCTCCAGCCTTTAAGGCTAGTCATTAAAACACTATAGGGGAGAGAGGAAGAGCCTCCAGCCTTTAAGGCTAGTCATTAAAACACCAAGCATCCATAGCCCCTTTCCACAAAAATGAAAAGTATGGATGTCCAAAGGATTCACACCCTTTAGCCAAGAAAAAAGATTTAAATACTCTTTAAACTCCTATTCATGAATCTAACATCATGAAGCAATTTCTTGGCAATTTCTTATTCAAAACCCAATGGTTTTTGGCTCACTTGGACCCAACACAAAAAGTGATAAGGACCCACTTTAATATTTAATTAAAGTCACCATACTTTAATATTAAATTAAAGTCCCCAAAAAACATTTTTCCCAACAGCTTTTACGTACCAGATTAAGTCCTTACAACTCAAATAAGCCTTTTGAAACAATTTTTTTGCGAACTGTGGCCTCAAGGGTTTTGTGTTGGCTGGGAAAATCAAATCTAAGATCTAAAGAAACCAGACCATTAAATCCCAAGTCTCAAGCCACTAAACCAACCTTTGAGATTTTCCCAAACAGCCATGTTTGGCAATCTTCAAGTAAGTTATTTTTTGGTTGAAAGAGTCACTAGTAAAAAATGTGTTTGGTTTGACTAAAATAACTATACTTCTACATAATTTAAAAAATAAATAAATATATACTTTACAAAATCTCTACAAATTTGTCTTATTATCACTAATTTGAGAAATTTCACCATACCCCTTTATTATATTATTAAGGGCTCTACAACATAAATTTTGAAAAGACTTACAAAACTTCTATCAATTTTTTTAGTATAAAAAAAAAACCAAAAACAAAGACACTACTAAAAAAAAAACCCAATTGTCAAACACCACCTTAATTTCCTTGTTTTCCTTTTCTTCTTCTTCTTTTAGTTGGTTTTCCCTCAATTCAACAAGTTATCAATGGCTTCATTTTCCATTTTTCCTTCTTCTTCTTCCTTTTTTAAGTTGCTTTTCCCTCAATTCAACAAGTTACGAATGGAAAAAGAGTAGGGAGCAAGGCAATTCAATTCCTTTTGTGGCAGATGTCATATTAGTGTCATAACCCATTTGTTTTCTGCTCAAATACGGGTTGAATTTTACAACTAAAGTAATTTAAAATTATTTTTGAATCATAAATTTTGGTAGAGATTTAAAAAAAAAAAAAAATTTAAATCGAGATAAATATGAATAAAATAGAATTTTTTTAAAATATATACTCAAATTCATAAAGTGTAAAAGTTTAGTTTGAATTTTAGAATCATCAAAGCAACTTGTAAGGGGAATTTTTTACAAATTCAAAATTCAAATAAAAGGAAGCTACTTTCGGTAATTGGTCAAAGGTCGATTCTTACGTTGGCATCACGAAGTTGGAAGTATGGAAAGAAAAAATATTTGGGAGTATTAAAAAAGGATCATTAAACGGAATACTAATAATATGACAGTGAGACACGCTTACTTTCTATATCTTGTTTTTATTTATTTATTTATTTTATTTTATTTTTTTTGCTATTCCTAATATATTAGTACTATTAATAATATATTTTTTAATGGTGTAAATCATTGTTGAATATAGAAATGTCATTAGTGTGAGAAAATTTTAGAGCCTAGGTTTGGTGACATTGACAGATTTATTTTTTCTCCCTTATTTTTTTGAAAAAATTGGAAACATGCTAGTAATTTATTTTCTTAATGAATAAAAGACATTTGATATACAAGTGTATTCAAAATATATAAAAATAAGAACAAAAAACAAATGAACGTGTGCCGACATTTCTATGACTGAGTGACATGTAGACGAGTCTTAGGGTGCGGTGAGTGAAAAGTCTACAATTCAAACTGATAAATCAACGACAACTCTTTTAAGTTATAACTTACTAACATACTAACATTCTATCTTTGTGTTGGCTACATATTTTGTAAAAGTCAATCACAATTCAACACGTGATAGAGTAAGGGTAATATAGGAAGACTAGTCAAGTCTTTGATCCTGATTGTACACGTGGCAGTTAATATTGGTTCTCACGTGATCTGAGTAGCATTGGATCAGTAAAGAGATGCAAGGTGACGTAGTTCCAACGGTTACTCACATTCAAATTCAAATTCAAATTCAAATATAAGAGGGAAGCCTAACTGCAAATAATGGTGTAGTGGAACTACTTACAAGGCAACATGGTCAGCGATTATGGAGGAGTAGTTCGACGGTTTGAAGTGCAGTTCGAAAGTCATCCTTGACAAATATAAATAGCAAGGAAGCTCCAAAAAAAAAACCCCAGACTCAGATTCAACAAACCAGTCATTTACTTCATATTTTCTTTTCCAGTTTTACATTTCTAGTCTTTACATTTCCTGCACTTTAAATACCTGTCCTTTATATTTCTTGCACTTTAAATTCCTGCACTGCACTTTGTTCATAGGAGTAGTTTCGAGTAAATTGTCGCTGTAAACCTCTACGAGGCTGAGTTTGGATCATTGTAAGTTTTCATCTTAATGAAACACTTCAATTGTTCGTCATTTAACTGTTATTTTACTTAATTTTTCCTAAGTCAAGCCATCAGTAAAAGTCCTCTTCATTGAGGCTGAAAGAACTAAAACACAATCGTCTGATAATTGGTTTGCAATTATAATTTCTGTAAGGACTGATTGATTCTTGCTGGTACGCTCGCATTTACAAAAATACCCTTTAAAAGCCAAAAAACCAACACTTTGATAAAAAAAAAATTAAAATAAAATAAAATAAAAGAACAAATGAACATGTTATTAGGTGAATTGTCAAATGTGAAAGCTGGAGACCAAATAAGAGAGGAAATGAGAAAATAATGAAAACTTTAATTTGAAAACAAGTGAAAATCTTAAAATTTTGGATAAATTATAAATACACCTTTTGAGATTTGTTTAAAATATGAATTGTTCCTTGTGGTTTAGAAAATTATAAATACCTCACAGTCAGAATTTTTTGTTTAACAGAATTAATTGAAAAAGTGAAATTTCTAATTATTCACCTATACAATAATAAAATTATCTGAATTATTGATTGAAATAAAATTTTAACATTATTAAAAACTGTTAATCAACTTAATGATTTATTAATAAAAGAACCTATTTGTTATGAAATTAGAAATCTTAAAGGGATATAATACGATTTCTAAAACCACAGAGATAATTTATAATTTAAGTAAATTTTAGAGGGTGTGTTTGAAATTTATCCTAAAATTTTATTCAAGTTTGAAAATTTTGAAATTTGTTACCACTTTTTCAAAACGAAAACAACACATTTGGTAACATTGACAATTTATTACTTTTTATTTACTAAAAACATTAAATATGTTTATATTTATTTTTAATAAAGACAAAAATAAAATATTTGATATACACAAGTTTAAAAAAAAATTGATTTTGAAGCGGAGGGTCTTTGTGAGAGTATCAGCAGTGGACATGGTAGTCCACCCATTATTTCAGTCAGCCATTTTCACTCTAAGCTTTACGGTGGAGCTGCTAAGGGACAAAGTTAGTGTCAGATATTAAAGAGTGTGTTAATTATAGCCAGCGTTTTAGCCAGCGAGGAAGAGAGAGGAGGGGTCGTGAAAAAGTGGCGTGGGGAAGTCCGGTCGGAACCCCCCCGGACGTCTGAACCCTTCACGTAAAATAAAAAATAAAAAAATTGCAGTCACTCGCATTCTCTATCACTGTTTCCTCCTCTGCGACCCACTATCAACACAACCATTGCCACAACCCCAAGTTTGGTTTTAAGCTTGAATCTTTGAAAACCCATTATAGAAATCCCAATATCCATTTCAAATTTGGAAAAAAAAAAAATAATAAATAAAATAAACCATTTTTGCTTGGTTATTTAAGATCTCTGGTTTGTTGGGTGGTTGCGGAGTTTGATGTTAGATAATAGGAATGCAACACAACAACTTGCAGGGAAAAGGCTTTTTGGAAGTTGGGGGTTTTGGTTCTGAATCAAAGTGGAAGAAAGAAGGAAATTTTGCAAGCAATGAACCCATCTTTGTGCTGGAAAGAGAAGGAAGAAAGAGAAAGAAAGAGAGGACAAATATATTATATATAATATATTTATATATCACTTCACACACTCTTTAACACACTTCTTAACACATTAATTGTATCATCACTCCCTTTTTAAAATTAACAAACTCTTAACACATATTTTTAGTCTTATTTTTATTACTTTTTATCAAATAACATATTTTAACAAATAATTTTAACACGGCCATTGTAAATGCTGTTATAGGTTATGGCTGATGGTAGTGGTTGGAGGGGGATGTTGTCAGTGGTGGTAGCTCGTAATGGATGGTGATGGGTAATGTGGGTGGTGGTGAGGAATGAATGAATGAAAAGTTATGTTCAAACAAGTTAATTTTTTTAATAGAATTTAATAAATTTTAGCTTGCTATTTAATTTTTTTTTTCTCAAATGAAAACAAATGCAAAATAAATTTTGCTTCTAGTCTTTTTTTTTTTTTTTTTTGTCGTAAATCTTAACAAGAAATTATAAACATAACCATTATTACCAAACAATCGTGCTGGGACCCAGTACCTCCAGCTCCATATGGGGGGCTACACTCTCAAGACTAAAAATAAATAAATAAATAAATAAAATTCAACCAATCAAAAAATAGTAGAGGTGGTGGGGGTCACCTCACTGGGGTCCAAGGCATTTCTCATTACCAAATAAGGAATCAAATGTATTTTTTTAATTCAATTTATTTGTTTAACTTTTAATATTTAACATTTTTATAAATACAAATAAAAAATACCAAACAAAGCCCTAGTGTTAAAAATATTCAGAATTGTCGACAAAGGCCTCCTCGGGTTTGGATTGGATGATGCTTCCCCTGCACCCAGCCCTAATTTTTGACGGACCAGATAAAATCCGCCTCATTCGCGTCGGGTAAGATTGCGTATCCACGGGTCGAATCAAAATCACCATCCCTATGCCAAGGAATTCATGCTCTCAATTTAATAAAAACTCACAGGCCGAACCACGCAAAGGGCCCAAGAAATCCAAACTCACACGTCACGCACCAAAAGGGTTTAGGTGTGGAAATGATACAGTTGGGCTTTACTAGGGAAGGCCCAATCCCGGCCAAAGCTGTATTTTCATTACAGAGAACTTTTTAATTAATTGTTCATTCAAAAACCAACTAGCGATTGATACACAAGATACGTGTATAATTCAAGTAAATAAAAATAATAATAGACAATACAGAAATTAATATTGTAGTATATATGTTATTTAAGTGAAAAGAGCTTTCTTTCCTAAACTCAAGGTCGTTTTGAGTCTTGTGCACTTCTCTATATAATTTTTTTTGCTTTAAATAGAAAAATGAGAGACACGTGATATAAGAAGAAGCAAACAAAGACACTTGGACACTAAGTCCAGCCTTCACTTAATATGATAGTATAAATGATAATGTGGCATATCCTTAAAGTAGGTTCATTGGCCATAAAATAAAATAACAAATACTATACAGCTTGTTTGATTCTGGTTTTTAGTAAATAGTTTTTAAAAAATTTTACTTTTTTATTTTTCGTATTTTAATGTTTTCAATGAATTTTTTTTTAATATTTTAAACATTTTTTAAAAAAAAAATTTAGACACACCTAACATAAATACATTTAAAAAAATAATATTTATGAAAAAAAATCTTTAAAAAATATACGAAATACCAACAAATACAAAAAGAAATACGAAAATTCAATTTATTTTTGTGTATTTATTCATTTTTAAAAATATTTTACTACTTAAATCAATGTAAGTAAGTAAGGTGCATCTAAAAAGGTAAAAAAAAAATTTAAAAATTAAAAAATATTCGCTAAAAACAAAAAAACACGACAAACAAAAAACACAATTTTTAAAAAACTGAATTCAAAAAATTGAAATCAAACACACTAATAAGTCCTGAAAAAGAAATATACGGATCAAATTTATTCTAAGCATGACTCAAAACATACGGGTCACACCATCCATCTCATTCTTGAGTATTTTGGGATATGCTGAGGAGTAATGTGATAACCCTACTAATTGCTAGTTAACATCCTCTCTAGTTCTACATCAACCCCTCTATCTACGTGTAATCTTGATCACAGCCTAAAATCTACTTCAACTAGGATCATAATTCTGGATTTTTCATGCAAATAAGATCCAGATTTGGGGAAGATTCCAATCATCGACTCACATATGCATGCATCAAGCCTCTTTACAAAGCAAATCTTGTTCGAGCAGCTAGTATTCCAAGAATTTTATGATAGTGGTATGCCTGGCCAGTAACAAGAGTCTGCGTACTTACATGGCCACGAAACTATAAGTGCGATAAAGCACAGATAATTCTATAAGGGAAGAAAAGTTTCCAATCCCCTTTGCATATACCTTAGAGAAGAAAAATTGAAAAATAATGAGATTAGTTTGGTTCAAGGTTGTGTCTGCACATAAGCTCAAAACATTTTTATGTGAATAACACTATAAATTTAAAATTGAGAATATTTGATAGATAATTTAAAACAAATATGTTTTGACAAAATTATTTCATACATATATATACACATAATTATCAAACATGATTGGTGCCCCGAATATAGGGGCACTAATGCCCCGAAATTGCCTAAAATGGAAAAAAAGAAAAACAGTCAAGGCAAAAAAAAAAAAAAAAAAAAAAAAAAAAAAAAAACCAAAACTGGAAATTTCGGGGCTTTAGTGCTAAAGTTTTTAGTGCTAAAAAGTTTTACCCCATAATTACATTGAGTTCTCTTAAAATTTTAATTCACATAATACTTAATCCCATTTTCATCAATAATTTGATAATTATATAGATGGAAAAGTTTTCATTTCTTTTACACGATAATGTATATTTTATCTTGTTTATTTTTATATTTTTACATTATCTGCTTTAATTTCAATCCATTTAATCTTACTTAAAAGGAGGTCAGTATTGTACGAGCACGAAATAATTCTTCTCGCATGATCCTGTTGATCAAGTTTGCGCTCCTCCAAACAATGTTGTTTTGCCACCTGAAAATACAAACGTGAGCTAACCGGCGAGTGTGTGCCGGAAACCCCTCTGATACCTAAGTCAGTAACTAGACAATAGACAATAAGCTCTGTGTATTCTAGAGTAGAAATTGAGATACCTATACATAGGTCTGGTCATGAGCTTTTATAGACTTTGCTTGGCACAATCTTAGTAGGATTCCAACTCTCCCTATGAGAGCCCTCCTAGGAATCACACACCCTACTCACTACCAACCAAGTGAGATGGTTTGCACAATCCCAGTAGGACTCTAACTCTCCTTAGCAGAGTTCTCCTAAGAGTCTCATCACTGCAAGCCAAGTGAGATGGCTGAACCCTTTACCTCGGTTTATACATTCCTGACTGAACTAACTTATCTCGGTCCCCTGCCATTCAGACCGTTTGATTGGAAGCCGATCTAATGAATGCCACCCTGCCGAGCTACACATACCTCGGCCCTCGTCATTGATGTTACCTCGGTTTTGTCTATTTAGACCAAGCTAACTACAGCAATATTTGACCGAGCTAATAAGGGCGAGGTCCAACTTGTGAAGCCCAAACACCTCGGCCCATAGCTCGGTTCGAACTTCACTTGGCCTAAGCTCGTTAGTTTTTGGACCGAGCTACAGCAACTTCTATCTTGGTCTGATGTGCGGCCCAACTTCCAAAGAAGCCTTTTCCTTAGCTCGGTCCAATTTATTTATAAATTACCCTCTCAATTGCCCCTTAATTCCATCTGCGCAGCATGATTGGGATTACTTTCCTCTAGCCGAGCTAAAAACGCTCAACTCTGCCGAACTAGAGAAGTTTGTTCGGTCTCACAACTCGTTCAGTCCCAACAAGTCTGGTCAGTTGCTCAACATGTCATTTCACTAATCTGGCATGTCTGATACGACGTTACCCCAAGGACAGGTGGTGTGCCCTCATTAGCGCCGTTCTCCTATTACAGCCGTCATGCCAAAAATTTGAATAGCCCTGCTTTTTTGCCTTCAACGTATATATTCTTTGAGTTTGTAATCGTACGGCGAGTCGTTCTTTCTGTGTCTCGCCGAGCAGACTAACTTGGTTAACACTAACCCTGCCAACCTGCTTTGCTCGAAACTCAGTCTAGGAATTCAAAATTTTTGCCAACCTGCTTTGGCCGAGGTAACCATCATCCCGGCCAAAGAGTTCAAAAGTTTTGTTGATCAAACCTGCCAACCTACTTTGGTCGAGGTAACTGTCATCCCTGCCAAAGAGTGCAAAAGTTTTGTTGGTCATACCTGCCAACTTCCTACAGCCTAGATCCTTATCTCAACTTAGGAAAGCTAAATGTTGGTTATTCCTGCCAACTTTCTTCAACCTAGATCCTTATCTCGGCTGAAGAAAGCTAAAAGTGTTGGTCAAACCTGTCAACGTTCTGCAGCCTAGATCCTTAACTCGGCTTAGGAAAGAAAAAAGTGTTGGTCAAACCTGCCAACGTCCTGCAGCCTAGATCCTTATCTCAGCTTAGAAAAGAACTCAATGTTGGTTATTCCTGCCAACTTTCTTCAGCGCGGATCCTTATCTCGGCTGAAGAAGAGCTAAATGCTGACCAATCCTGCCAAGCTTCTTGATTGCCCCTCAGTCGGGCAAAGACTTATTTAGAAAGCGTTGGTCAATCCTGCCAACCTTCCCAATTACCCCCCAGTTGGGCAAAGACTTTTGCGCGGTCAATCCTACTTGTCAACTGTGTTAACTCTTGTCGAAGGTGTTCTGTCCGACATCGCTGTTTGTATCGAACTCTGCCTTAGTGTGCATCACATCTTTCTCTACCAAGATGTGTTGGTGCACTTGCTCCATCAGGGCTTCCATAGTAAGAGACGGCGTCATTGTCATTGAATCTCTTAACTTATGACCCACTAGCAGACCTTGCTTGTACTGTGCAATAGCTAGGTTGGTAGGACAATCTGTTACTTGGTTGAAGGTCTCCCAATACCTATTGTTGTAAGACTTCAACGTTTCCTTCTCACCTATGTCTATGGAGAGAAGCTGGTCAATCTTCACTGGTGTCTTGATGTTCGTTCTGAATCTGGTTACAAATGCCTCCGTTAGTCGTGCCCATGAAGCTATACTACCTTCTGGTAACCTTTCAAACCATGTTAAACCCATGTCGCCAAGGCTAGATAGAAATATGATACACATTAAGGGCTCATTTCGTCGATACACGGCCATAACCTATCGAAAGTGGCTTAAGTGCATGTAAGGGTCCGACTTCCCCTCATAAGTTGTAAATTTAGGCTGATGAAAGTCTAAGAGTAATGGTGCGTCATCAATTGCCGAAACGAACGGCGAGCTTTGTGACCTTGCTAACACTTTGTTCGCTGGTTCATAGGCAAGGCGCGGCTCTGGCATTCCTACCTCGGCACTCTCATGTGTTCTAGGAACCAATCGTAATAGTGCGGAGACTCTACGGGGGTCCCCAGCCTGAGTGTCTTCTCTCCTTCGAGCCCTTTCAATCCTTATTCTCTCAGGCCTAAAGTAGCGTGTCCTGGAAGTCCTCGATTGTGTATCGCCCGACTTGAGGCTTCTGCTCTCTGCTTGTGATGGTGTGACTTGTCTGTCACGATCTTCTGATTGGCAAGAGTGTGTGTTGCTTTTGCGCCCCTCTTTTGCTGCCACTCCTTTGCCTTTTATCTGGCTCTTCATAGACTTTATATCAGCCGCCATTCTTCTTATTACTTTGTCTTGCTCCCTTACGCGATCTTCGAGAACCTGAGGATCCATCTTTCGCCTCTATTTATTAGGGCTTTGAGAGCGGTGTGGACTAAAGCCCCGTCTTTCTCTCGCTTCTCTCTGCGGATTCCTTCGCTGGGGATCTAATTCCGTCATGGGTGGGATAGAAGGTAAACCTTCGCGCCTCCCACCCCCTTCCGGGGTTTGCCCATCTATAGCAGATTGCGAAAAATCTTCGTTGTGCGCCATTGATTTCAACTAAAGAGGAAAACTCGATCAAAAGGTTTTGTTCTATTTGTAATTCCCACAGACGGCACCAATTGTACGAGCACGAAATAATTCTTCTCGTATGATCTTGTTGATCAAGTTTACGCTCCTCCAAACGATGTTGCTTTGCCACCTGAAAACACAAACGTGAGCTAACCGGCGGGTGTGTACCGGAAACCCCTTTGATGCCTAAGTCAGTAACTAGACAATAGACAATAAGCTCTGTGTATTCTAGAGTAGAAATTGGGATACCTATACATAGGTCTAGTCATGAGCTTTTATAGACTCTGCTTGGCACAATCCTAGTAAGATTCCAACTCTCCCTATGAGAGCCCTCCTAGGAATCACACACCCTACTCACTACCAACCAAGTGAGATGGTTTGCACAATCCCAGTAGGACTCTAACTCTCCTTAGCAGAGTCCTCCTAAGAGTCTCATCACTGCAAACCAAGTGAGATGGCTGAACCCTTTACCTCGGTTTATACATTCCTGACCGAACTGACTTATCTCAGTCCCCTATCATTCGGACCGTTTGATTGGAAGCCGATCTATTGAATGCCACCCTGCCGAGCTACACATAGCTTGGCCCTCGTCATTGATGTTACCTCGGTTTTGTCTGTTTAAACCAAGCTAATTACAGCAATCTCTAACCGAGCTAACAAGGGCGAGGTCTAACTTGTGAAGCCCAAACACCTCAGCCCATAGCTTGGTTCGAACTTCACTTGGCCTAAGCTCGTTAGTTTTTGGACCGAGCTACAGCAACTCCTATCTCAGTCCGATGTGCGGCCTAACTTCCAAAGAAGCCTCTTCCTTAGCTCGGCCCAATTTATTTATAAATTACCCTCTCAAGTATAATTATGCTTTTCTCCAAACCTCAATGGTGATAATTTACCCTATCTCCATATATATATGATATGGATATATGAATGTATCCATGTTCCACTTTTTGAGAAATTACCATATCAACCTATCCATACCATATTGTACCAGCATCCATGTTCATAGGTTCGATACAATACACACTACAGTACTAGGGCTACAATTATGGTAAACTCAAACCAAGCAGCACTGCAATCAACTTGCCAATTAATAAAGGGAGCTGTTTGGGTGTGCAACCCATTAAAGGTTGCACATCATACCCTCGTTTGGGAAGTTGGCTATTTTAGTAAGTTATTTTAGTTTTTGACTATTTTAATAAACTAAAATTTTCGTATTTGGGAAGATGGTTGGATTTTTTTTATAGTTGGATTTGATGTTTGTGAGAGAAAAAGTGAAATGATTATGGGTTTGATGTGATATTTTGTCTTATTGGCTATTTTAGCCTATTTTGTCTTGTTTTTTCTTTTTTTGTGTGGATTTTAGCCTTTGCCAAACAAGGCCTTAATTATCTGCCCTTGGATTACAAACAATTAATTAGGACCATTGAATTGTTTAATGGTAAAAAATAGGAAACTTGAGACCGGCTAACTCTCTCTCCTCCTATTTTCCTCTCACTCCCCCACAACGATTATGCTTCTCTTTCTCTCTTTCTCGTCTCTCACTCTTTCTTCTCCTCCTCTGCTGCTCCCACCATCTCTGTGCAAGTGTAACCCTTAATTTCCAGCAATAACTAGTAGCCTCTGTTGAGTTCTAGCTACAACGGGACTACAAACCTCTGTTGGCTTCCATTGTTGAAGTGAAGGTGTTCTCTCCAACCAGATAGATATCAGGTATATATGGACCTCTTTCTCTCTCTCTTTCTCTATTTGCCCTCTTCACTTCTATGATTTCCCTCTACCAAAGCCTTATCCTAACTCCAACCCCTTTACCATTTCCGAAACTCAAAATCCCTCCATCTGCAACAATTAACCCCCCTCTCTCTCAAATTGATTTCTGAGAAGCCCTAAAAATCTCTTTATCTCTTAATCGATTTTTGGCATGCACCAACTTTCTGTTTTTTTCATGATCGATTATTTTCTTCATCGCTTTCACACTTCTAAAATCAATTCTATTTCTGCCTCTTATAGTCATAGTTTCATTTTCCAAGGTAATTGTAGAATATGTGGTGTGCTTTAATAATTCAAAACACACACATGCACACTTGCATTGCATAGTTGGATTGTTAACCCAACTCTATTTGTACAAGCACAAAAAGAAGAAAGGGGGAATTGATATTGACAAACACAAGAAGAAAAAAGGAACAAAAATTGACAAAATGAATGAAGAAAAATAAATGTAGGAAGGGGGTGGGTAATTGTTTGTGTTTGGAAGAACATTGTCAATTCTTCCTTAATCGGTTTAATTGGCTATATTCTTTTCTATTCGGTGATAATGGGTTTAATGCATTTTTTGAAAAATATATGATTTTAATGTTTATAGATTTTGCATGTTATGGTGATTTAGTTAGAATTTAGTTCAATTCATGACCATTGTTGAATTTAACAAATGGAATGTGTGGAAAGTGAATGATATACTCTATGTGAAGAAAAAGTGAGATTACTGTGTTGTTCAACATTACATGAATTGAGATCTTTTAATCTGTTGCCAGTGTATCTTAATTCCACGGTCTACCAATTTATTGTAATTGTTGAATTAGTAAGCTTTTGGCTTCTATAATTTTTGGATTTTAGCTAGATTTTTCTACATTGTTCATTTTGAATAAAGAACTTGGAAAATATTATCAAACATCAGGGGAACTTGCTTGGGTTTTGGTTCTCACTTAAGTAACTGTCATTGTGGATTATGACTCTTAGTTGATTGGACATGCTGCAGAATTAAATTGACAATTTCTCTTGTAGTGTGGCAGGTATAACTATCATTGTGGAGTGTAACTCTTAGTTGATTGGATATGCTGAAGAATTAAATTAACAATTTCTCTTGCAATGTGGTAGGTGTATATGAGTTTAATATATGGGATTCAGGTCTTGTTAAGCCATGTTTCTATATGCAACTTTGTTGATTCTCATAATTATGCATAATTCTTTGCAAATAACTTCTTTTTTATATGCAGTCTACCCATGGTGGCCAGTTAGTAGCTCATTCTAGAATAGAAAATTGATTTACTGAACAAGTCTAGAAAATGAAATAAATATATCAATAACTCAATAAAAATGCAATTATCTCTAGGAACAAAATGTTTGTTATGCTTAATAGCTTTAGTTTGATCTATATTTGTCTGAATTCTGCCCTTTACTCAAGTATTTTTTTCTTCGGCAAAAGACATGAAGTTTCTTGTCACGGATGTTACAAAAATGCAACTTTGTTGGTTCTCATGGAACCTTGCATAATTTTTTTGCAAATAACTTCTTTTTTCTTTTATTTGTCATTTGCATTACTTTTTAATTATTCTTCATTTTGATGAGTTTGATCCAATATTTTTTTTGAAGGCTAGAAATAGTTGGAATGGGTTATTGACCTCCTAGATGAAACCTTTTCTCTTTCACATATTATACTCAGTTTCTCCAAGTTTCTTGAGAAGGCACATATTAATTTGTATGAGATAGATATTACTAGGTGTGCATTTAATGGTTGATTATTTTTCAATGTTGAATGTATGGTCAAGTCTTTTATTAAATTCTCTGGCTTTTTATGAACCAACAATCAATTGCTAAATGAATTATTTATATATATATTTTTTATTTTTGTGGTGTTGATATACTAATTGGGGTTTGTGAAAAATATTATAGGGTTTTGAGGGTTCGGTGGCTAATGCTAATGCACCTAAATGAGTTATCTCTTTAGAGTGTTTTCCATATAAGCATTGATTATCAATGTTACAATATGTTTTTTTTATTGAGTCTTAATGGTTTCTTTATAGAGTGCCTTTACATTTTCTTGATTAATTTATAATCTCTATGGTTACTTGATAATGAGTTTCAATTTTTTTTTCTTCTCAATTATGCTACGTAAGGTCCCAAATTTCATAGTGGGTTTTTCTATTTTTGTTCTCATTCTTAACTGTAGTTTTCACTACGTTCGCAACTTAGAGCTTTGTCTGACGACCACTACACGTAGATACTTTGTACACACTTCTCTCAAAGCAAATATAATGGTTTGTAGTTTGGCTTCTTTTCTCTTTCATTTCCTCTCTAAATCCACTGTTTGAAGATTTGATTCGGCATATTTTGTTTATTTGGGTATAATCATTTTTTTTTTTTGGGTGTGTGTGTGTGTGTGTGTGGTTATGTGCGTGCCTATTTGTAATATGTATACTTTGTATTCTATAAAATGCTTCACCTAACGCAGTATATGTTGTTCCCCCTATACTTTCTGGAATTTATAAGGTTCTCTAGAAGTATATTCTTTTTTTTTTTTTTCTTTTGAATATGTTCTATTTTGTCTATTTTTGTTAACAACGGTGATATTTTATGCTTATTTAAATTTCTTTTCATTATTTAGAGACATACTTTGGACTTGTTGAGTAAAATATTCATGTAAAAAATCAAGATGATTGGACATCGGTAACTATATGTTTGAATCATATTTGTTTTAAAATAATGGACGACAAATATAATTTCAATAATAACTATCTATTTTTTGTAATACAAATTTGATTGAAATATATAGCTTCTAATATTCGATTATCTTGTTTTTTTACATGAATATTTTATTTAACAAGTCCTAAAAAATGAACAGTTCAAATCATCAAAATGGAGACCGTGTTGAGCTCCACAACCCTTTCAAATTCTCTCATGTTAAGATGTGAATATAAGAGAAGTCTAATCCTTTTTTTTAAAGTAATTACCACTACTATTGTACCCCAAACTTTTGTATTATTGTAATCTCAACTTTTGTACTATTAACTATCAACCGTTCAAAACTGATCATCTTACGAAAAATTTTGGATCCGAATTCCTCTTCCTTTTTAGTAACCTACTTTCTAACCCCACCTACCACCACTTATAAATACAACCCCAATCCCTTACTCTTTTCGTTCCAATCCCTATAAACAACTTAGTAAAACTTCTCCACAATCATCCATCAAGTATCATCTGTCTCCCTGATGGGTCGCTTCACACACAAAAAATAAACACTAAACCAAACCAAATTTCTTAGAATAATGGTAAGTCCAGGTATTGATCCACAGAGACAATTGTGAAATTAAAATAATTTAATTGTTAAATTTCTAAATTAAAGATTGATTGTTTATAACCTAATAATAATTAAATTAAACAAAGTGAATAAACTAGTAATTATAAATAAAGACGAATTTACTGATTTGGGGAAAAAACCTAGGGCAATGAGTTAACTACTAGTTATGTAAATAAGGTTTCAATTTGAAATCAATTACGCTATGGTTCGAACTAAATAATACTTCACAACTACAAATTCGAAACATTTATCAAGAAAATCACCACGTTCAATGTATAGGCAAGAACCATCAAGTAATACGAGTCGTTCGCTCTAAACTAGGGTAGCAAAATGACTCGTCCCTCGTAATATGGCTCGTCTCATACCTTGAATATGAAAGAAAAGAAAACCATTATATGAAAAGTATTCAACAACCACAGAAAGCCAAATACTTGAAGAAATAGTGGAAAATATATATTTGAAATTTTTAAAACATCATACAATTGTTCAAACCTTTACATAATCAAAAACCAAAAAAAAAAAAAAAAACTAATTACATAGCTAGGGTTTCATCAAAACCCTAGAAAAGAAAAGCCTAACCATTCATAGAGGAGTGGGAAGAGATGGAAGAGATGAAACCCTCTATGGGAATTTGCTTTGAAGATTGAGAATCACTTTTTTTCAAACCCTAGCTTCCTCTTTCTCCTTCAAAATTTCAGAACCCTAATCCAGCCTTCCTTTCTTCTTTTTATACCTCTGCTGTCTTTCAAACAGATTTAAAATAGTGGCACGATTTCCAAGGTGCTGTCGCACGTGCGGAAAAAGCCAACGCACATGCGGGAAGCACTTTTCTCCACAAGTCCTGCATTTTTGCTCATTTCATGCTCCTGTTATGTACAACTTGATTGACATTAAACAGACATAAAATATATAGTTTGACAAGTGTCACGACCCAAACCCGGCCCTATGGGTTTAGTATCAGAATGGCCAAGATGTCCGAGATTCAAGGCTCTTTGAAACGATATCTGATTAAGCAGTCTGAGGCCTAGCGGAAATATCTGATAAGTAACTAGTGTCCATTGAGTCAGGAAAATCAGATGCCAAAAACATTTTTCATGCATTCATACAGTTCAGAACAGTACAGTCTATACACAGTCTATATAGTCATATACAAACATTCAGGACGGGGACCTAATCCCTCGATAAGACAAGAAAACAAGAGACGGTCTATACAAGAGTACAAAACAAGCAGGAGACCGATGGGGACACAAAAACACCACAAGCCATAGCATGGCAACTCGGAACCTCGCAGTGAGGCACATAGGCTGGCTTGACAAAACTGGAGTCTAACTCACGCTCCTAGCTCCGTCTGGTGGCTGAGCACCTACATATATATATATAAACAGTGAGCTAAAGCCCAGTGAATAACATAATGCGTAAAGAGGTTATGAATGAATGTCCTTACTGAATGAAAGCGATTCATTAAACAAGATTTCAATCTTTCAAGATTTCACCAATCACCATATGGTACATCCATTAGCCTATAAACAAGAAGTCCAAAGGACCGGTCTTAACAGACCGCAAGAATGATGGCCATCAATCAAGAACAAGATGGTTCCACAAGGGAACCGATAGAGCTCTAGAATAAAGATAAGAAAGAAGTGCTAAGGATGCCACTGTCTGATTGAGAATACGGGACATACATTCATTCAAGAAACAATATCAGTTCAATAAATAAGCGATTCAGTATTCAAAAGATAACCATTTTGAACATATCTTTACACAATCGTTACTCACAGAGATTGGGCTAATAGCAGCTAGAGCGCGTCCTCGAGAGCCAACCCTAAACAGTTAACAAATAGAATACACACTAAGTTTTACAGTCGGGAAGGATGATAATTAAATCCCTAAATTTCCTCGGTGTGGTTCTATGTCTAAAACCTCACTAAGATGTCTTAAACTAGGCCTAAGAATGCCTAGGATGGGATGGGGATGCAAAAATACAGTTGGAAGGCTTTCAAAAGTTGCTGAAAACAGGGGTCTCACTCGAGCGAGCCTTCCTTCGCTCGAGCGAGGTTGCAAAATCAAAGGCTTCGCTCAAGCGAACAATCCTTCGCTCGAGCGGTCTGATGAAACAGTAAAAGTACTGGATGCTCGATATTTACGCTCGAGCCACCAATCCTTCGCCGCGTGGCTCGAGGAAACGTTGGTCGCCGAGAAGGAATCCTTCGCTCGGCGAAGAAGCCAACTGGAATTTCAGTTGCCTTCCAAGCTCAAACCAAGCATTCTCAACTCAATTCTCGACCTTTTGGGCCCAAATTCTGGAAAATACATCCCAAAACAATGTATAACAAGTTTCAAAAGCCAATTTATGGATTCAAGCCCCAAAGGTGAGTCAATTAAATCCAACATTCAACCCATTTTCAAGAACAATTTTCCAAACATGCAATGCATGAACTTTAAACCAAAATCAAGCTTCAACTCTTGCTCAATTGAGCTCAATAGTTGGAAAACCAAATGAAAACATGGACTTTGATAGAAACATGAACATGCATGTACAATCCATCATGAATTCAACTCAAAATGCACCAATTCAAGCATGCATGCATGAATTATGCTCTAATTCAACATGTATGAACTAATTCATGACTTAATTCTACAATTGGGCAAGGATCATGCAAGAAACAACATAAACTCAACATTGAGAGGTTTTACTTCCTTACCTAAGTCTTGTATTTAGGGTAGAGAGGCTTAATTGTACAAAACTCTTTCAATTCTTCAAGATTTCAAGCTAAATCAACAAGAATAATTATCTCTCTCTCTAACTCTCTTCTAATTTCGTTGGGAACAAAGGAAGGGAGCTGATGAAGTGTTTGTATAGGACTCAAGTGATGTATAAGGCTCAAACAC
Source organism: Camellia lanceoleosa (assembly GCA_025200525.1). Taxonomy (NCBI): domain Eukaryota; kingdom Viridiplantae; phylum Streptophyta; class Magnoliopsida; order Ericales; family Theaceae; genus Camellia; species Camellia lanceoleosa. The sequence continues at coordinate 8,191,657 of CM045772.1, forward strand.
TTTACTAGACAAAGGCCCACTCATAATGGCATGATGGTAATTTCGGCAAACTCGTTAATTGGCTTAAATTAATCTAGTTTAATCATTCCTAATAAATTTTCAGATAAATATACCATTAAATCACAAACATTCTACTGATCCCAAAACTCTAAACGGTTCCTAATTCGGCCGCCGATAAGGCCTTCAATTAGCAGTTTAAACATAAAACACGAACAGATAATCAAATAATCAAACAGATGCAATATGCAATTCAATAGATAAACTTATTCAATTTCAGTTTCGATTTCAATCAGTCCATTCAGTACTTCAGTTAATTCAATTATCAATCATTATCAGTTTAGTTTAGCAGTAACCAGTAGCTAATTCAGTAGTTTATCGATAATCAGTGCGAGGGTTGTTACAACAAGCAAGTAAAATTAAAAGATCCTAATTAACAGCCTCAGTGTTGCATAATTCGGTCTTAATCACGTCCCCCAACTTATAACTTGCTAGTTTTTAAGCAAGGAATAAAGAAGGAAAGAACAAAATTAAACAAAATCTAACTATCTTCTCTTTTGTAGGAAGAACGGTTGCATTTAGCATATGCAATAAGTTTTTAAACCACAAAGTTACCCCAAGTGGACAAGTAAAGTCTCGTGAGAGTTTCCAGAAATGATACCCACAAACATTATCATATTCACATCTATCCAACAACCAATCACACTACACCACTCAAGAATTAACTTGTGTGCCACTACAGTGAAATATTAAGGCATGATGAGTCATTGAATACACATTAGACAAATATGAAGGACTCTATTGAGTAAAGACCGCAATTCAGCATTATACAAATCAAGTTCTATGTACTTGTGAATGTTAATAGAACACATCACCAGTAACCTCGGTGTAATGTGCAATCTCCATAACTAGTTAATTGACCACTATAATAGCTTAGTAAAACTCATAATAACCCCCAATATATACAGACAAGATTAAACTTTTGTAACCAGGATTCTCAAAATGTTTTTTTTTTTTTTTTTTGAAAGACTGTGCAATGTCCCGATCCATTAAGCTTTCTAATTAACCCTTGTAGCAAGCATTGGGCCAATGACTCCTAAACCAGACAGTTTTAGGGCACTAGGTGTGAAGACACCCTTCTGAGCTTAATAACTCGAGTTGAAAAGGCTATGAATCCGAACAAGTCTTTTTTCTTATTTTCCTTAACTGTGTAATGTCTAGATCCTTTAGGCTTTCTAATTAACCCATATAGCAAGTATTGGGCCAATGACTCCCAAACCAGATGGTTTTAGGGCACTAGGTGTAAAGACACCCCTACGGACTTAATAACTCGAGTTAAAGAGGCTACGAACCCAAACGAGTCATCTGTTTTATTTTTTATTTTTTATCAAGGCTAGTTATTTATTCTTTCCTGCAATACTAACAATTATCAATGATATACACCAGGGATTATAATAAAGAGGTCACCGCTATGATAGTATGTTCATGTGAATCAAGACATACTCATGATAAGTGTACTAACATCACAACCACAAACAACTATCTTAGTGCAAACATCACATGTGAGTGTTTACCCAATAAACCCTTTTCATACAAGTCTACTATGCTCACCAATTAACATATGCAAATATCATCACCCTACTAGCAACAAATCAACATCAAGTGAAGTGGTACAATCAAGTGAAACAGGTATAAGTATGAATTATGAGCCAAATAGAAATGCAGAAAAAAAAATACCCTCATCCCCCAACTTGAATATGACATTGTCCTCAATGCAAGCAAATGCTAAATAAATAGGCAAGAGAGAATATTACCAGAGATTGTAAGTGCACATCCAAGTAGGCAAATAGTAACACACACACACTTTCTTTTTCTTTTCTTTTTTTAGTTTTTTTTTTTAGAAAGAGAAACAACTGAAAGTAAATACAGAAATAAAAGAGACAAAGAAAATGATAGTCTAGTACTATGGAGAATCCGATGGTGGCGGTGGGGGAAAATGCTGGGCAAGCAAGGCGTTCGTCAATGACCGCGTCTCGAATGCTTCGTCCTGAACCCGAGCACCGAGCTGGTCAAAACGTGGCTGGCTTGACTCTTGATATGTATAAAAGTCAATATGCAGTGAGGCAACTGACTGCTGAAGGTTGAGCTGGACAAAAATCGCCTGAGTATAGTTCTAATGCGCTTGAAAATTTGTACGCAACCTCGTGAGGATCTGGTGGTGATCGTGAAGAATACTGTGGACCTGATCCACAGAGTGCTGAAGTTGTAAGTACTCCTTGCGAGTCATGTATAATGGGTCCTCTTGAGGAGGCACAAAGGAGGCAAGATGGGGTGGTTGGTCGTGGACGGGGTCATGGGCCTCATCAACTGGGGCACCAACTTGTTGCGTAATGTGGATAAGCTATGCTGCCATTCCCACTGCCCGAAAGTCGGATAAGCAGTGTCAATCTCTTTAGTCAAATCAATTGAGAGGTCGTTTAGCTCGAAAATAAGTGTAAGCAAGTTGGCAAATGGCAGGGGCTAAGTTCGATTTTGCACAAGTTGAGGCTGAACGGCCTTCTGCAAAAATTTTCACATATGCATCCAGATCACGTACGCAAGCGGAACCTGATAACCATGTCGGTAAGCATGTAAGACCTGGACAAACTCCATGCGGCACTCTGCTTTATACCAAAGTGGAAGAGCATTCTTATATATCACTGAGTCGATGAATAACAAGCAGCCAAGAAGCTTGCTCCGGCGCAAGCACGTGTAACTTGCGTCACCGTGGGACCTCGAGAAGGACTCTTGGATTAGGTTGTGTATGGGTTGTCGGCCCTTAACTTCTGGGAAGGACTGATGGTCCGCCTTGGAAAAGAACCCTACTACTTGGGTAATCATGGATTCTATGATGCTGACAAGGTGGCCATCAATAGTGGACAACAATCCTACCTCAGTGAGTAACTCGTACATGTTCTGGCAGAAGAGCCGTACCAGATGAGAATAAATGGGCGCCGTAACAATGCAAAGGCCCAACTATTGTAGGAGGTGAAGTTGCTCAACGGCCCAAGAGGTGACTAGGTCATTCCAAAAATAGTTAAGGTTGAACGGTGTGAGCTTGTGAAGCTGGTGTAAAGCCCACTCCGGTCATAGCAACTCAACCGGTGGTGGTGGCGAGGATGGTGGTGACGGTGGTGGCGATGGTGCTGAGGAAGACGAACCTCTGGCTTTTTTGAAGGCCCGGGTGGATAGTTATCTACTCATATCCTGTACACACCAAAAGCAAATACACACATACCCATGGAACCAGCATGAGAATAAAGTAAGATATTAAAGCACAAATCTGCCCACTCATGTACCACATGCAATTCTCATCATTTTTCTTTTTCTTGTTTTTTTTTTTTTTTTTTTTTTTGTGTGTGTAATAAATGAAACCTAAAATAAAATAAAATAAAATAAACTAGACACATTAACATTTGATTTTAAAACTAATGAATAAACAAATAAAAATGACCAACACTAACAAGTAATGAATTAAACTAACAAGTAATAATGAGATAAAAAAATAAATAGAATAAATAATAGTCAAAACAGAATAAAATAATAATAAACAACTAAATAAATAAATATATATATATATATATATATTTGTGTGTGTGTGTAATAAATGATACCTAAAATAAAATAAAATAAACTAGACACATTAACATTTTATGTAAATATTGAATGATTGAACAAATAAAAATGAACTACACTAATAAGTAATGAATTAAACTAACAAGTAATAATGAGATAAAAAAATAAATAGAATAAATAATAGTCAAAATAGAATAAAATAATAATAAACAACTAAATAAATAAATAAATATATATATATATATATATATTTGTGTGTGTGTGTAATAAATGATACCTAAAATAAAATAAAATAAACTAGACACATTAACATTTTATGTAAATATTGAATGATTGAACAAATAAAAATGAACTACACTAATAAGTAATGAATTAAACTAACAAGTAATAATGAGATAAAAAAATAAATAGAATAAATAATAGTCAAAATAGAATAAAATAATAATAAACAACTAAATAAATAAATATATATATATATATATATATATTTGTGTGTGTGTGTAATAAATGATACCTAAAATAAAATAAAATAAACTAGACACATTAACATTTTATGTAAATATTGAATGATTGAACAAATAAAAATGAACTACACTAATAAGTAATGAATTAAACTAATAAAGAATAATGAGATTATAAAAAAAATAAATAACTAAACAACTAAATAAATAAATAGATAACCTAGGAGATAAAATGAATTAGAAAAGCTAAGCATTAGGTTTTTTTCCTTTTTTTGGGGGGGCCGCACATGCGGTGGTCGTCTTCTTGGTTGCCCAAATTTTATTTTTTTATTTTTTTTAAGTACGGATGAACAAGAGATCTCTATAAAACTATCTCTAAATCTCACTACAATGGAAGATTGAAAGAAGAAATATAAAGTTTAAATAAAAAGGAAGGATTTACCTTTAAATAGTGAAGAAAGAGAGAGAAAGAAGGGAGATTCGCCAGAAAAAATGATGGTCGCCGGAGATTCGACGGATGGAGAGGAAATAAGGCGCCGACGGTGAGGCTTCGGTAGTAGAGTAGAGTGGTGGTGAGAAGAGTTTGGGTGAAGGTTGGTGATGGTGGGAAGAAGAATGAAGAAAGTTGGTGGTGGTGGTGGTGGTGGTGAGATTTGAGTGAAAGAAAAAGGGTGAAGAAGATGATAAGGCAGAGAGAGAGGGAGAGAGAATATGAGAGGTAGAGAGAGAGAAAGAATTTGTGAGAGTGAAAGGAAAAGTGGGTCTCTAGGTTAGATATTTGAATATTCGCAAGTAAAGCACCAAAGTGCTCAACATAGATGGCTTAAGTGGAGATTGAAGACAACGGTCTACACGTCAAGCATTCGCAAGATGAGTAAAGCATTTTCGTTAAACCGTTGTTAGTATTTTTCCCTTTGGTATTTTTCTTTCATAACTTAGTACACAAGAGTCGGAACCTAGTGTGTGTGTGTGTAAGTGGTGTATGCACGGGCGCCGTTCTTACCGCCTTGAATTGGGTAAATATGTTGGCTTTTTTTAAATGGAAAGAATCATAACCTCCATCTGACCTCACTCTTCTGAAAAGAAAAATATTAAATTTTACTCAGGAAGAGGATGAGTTTATTTTGTCAATGTTGGGAACGATACAAGAGCTATGTAGATGCTTGTCCACAACATAGCTACAAAATGACTCAACTCATTGCTTTCTTTTACAATGGGTTGAACTCTTAAACAAGTCAATTTGTAGACATAATGTGGTCAACTGAAAATGTTAAGATGTTCCCAGCTGAGGTGTGGATTTCTCTTGACCAACTCATTCAAGACTTTCATAAGAGTGCATGCTGTGAGATTTTTGAAAAAGAGTTGCAAATTGAACCTAGTGAAGCCACAACACGTCTCTCCAGTGATCCAACAACTGATATGGAATTAGTTTTTTGTCACTTGAGCCTACCGTTGCACCCATAGATATGAAAAAAACTCTCCCCATAGTTTTGGCCTCTCATGTGGTCGAAATTGATAAGGATTTAACTATAGAAAATTATAGTGAGAAAGTAAATCAGCATGGGTGGGATTTTATTTTTGGTTTTGATCTTATTGTTTCCACCCGTGAGATTACTTTACACACTATACTTTTCACACACATATTTCTCTACTCCGTGAATCCTTTTCCCACAAGTCATTTACAACCAAGTCTTGCATTGTTAGACAGGTTGATTTATTTTCTTTACAGGGACCTATATCTCATAAATTGGAAGAAACGGCGAAAATAAGTTTGTGTTGATATTTGGCTAAAGACAATAAATTTAGCTCTTCTCGGGAGGAAACCTGAGCATTTTAGTTTTATTTGTTTATTTATTATTTTGTGTGTTTTTAATGTGGTAAGTCAGTTACCACACACACACACACACACACACACACACACACACAAAAAGTGTGTGGGTGTGTGTTTGGTTCGTATTTGCCTCGTTGGATGTGCACTTACAATGTCTGGTAATATTCTCTCTCTTCAATATTTACTTCGCATTTGTTTCCATTGAGGCCAATGTCATATTCAAATTGGGGGATGAGGGTATTTTTTTTTGTGTACTTCTACTTGGCTCATAATTCATAATTCATGTTTGTACTTGTTGGACTTAATCGCACTACTTTGCTTGATGTTGACTTGTTGCTAGTAAAGTGGTAATATAAGAATATGTTAAGTGAGGAATATAGTAGACTTGTATGAAAAGGGTTTATTGGGTAAAGACTCGCATGTGATGTTTGCACTAGGATAGTTGCTTGTAGTTGTGGTATTAGTACACTTATCATGAGTATGTCTTGATTCACATAAACTCACTATCATAGCGGTGACCTCTCTATTATAATCCCTGGTCTACATCATTGATAATTGCTAGGGTTGCATAAAGGACTAAATGAGTAGCCTTGATTCTTAATTTAAAAAAAAAAAACTTGACTTGTTTGGGTTCGTAGCCTCTTTAACTCGAGTTATTAAGCCCGTAAGAGTGTCTCTACACCCAGTGCCCTACAATCGTCTGGTTTAGGAGTCATTGGCTCAATACTTGCTACATGGGTTAATTATAAAGCTTAAGGAACCTAGACATTGCATAGTTAAAGAAAAATAAGGAAAATGACTTGTTCGGATTCATAGCCTTTTCAGGTCGAGTTATTAAGCTCGTAGGGGTGTCTTCACACCTAGTGCCCTAAAACCATTTGGTTTGGGAGTCATTGGCCCAATGCTTGTTACATGGATTGATTAGAAAGCTTAATGGATCAGGACATTGCACAGTCTTTCAAAAAAATAAAAATAAATAAATAAATAAATTGAGAATCTTGGTTGTAAAAGTTTAGTTTTTTTTTTTTTTTTTTTTATATATGTTGGGTGTTGTTGTGAGTTACACTAGGCTATTATAGTAGAGAGTTAACTAGTTATGGGGATTGCACTTTACATCGAGGGTACTAATGATGTGTTTACTAGCATTTACAAGTACATGGAACTTAAGTTTTGTAATATTGAATGGCGATATTTGCTCAATAAATTCTTTCATGCTTGTCTACTGTGCCTTCCATGACTCATCATGTCTTAATATTGCACTGTAGTGGCACATAAGTTAATTCTTGAGTTATATAGTGTGATTAATTATTGTTGGGCAGATGTGAATATGTCAATGTTTATGGGTATTATTTTTGGAAACCCTCACGAGACTATACTCGTCCACTTGGGGTAACTTTGTAGTTTAAAGGCTTGTTACGTATGCTAAATGCAATCGTTCTTCCCACGAAAGAGGAGGTAGCTAGATTTCATTTAATTTTGTTTTTCTTTCTTTATTACTTGCTTGAGGACTAGCAAGTTGTAAGTTGAGAGATGTGATTGAGGCCGAATTGTACACCAGTAAGGCAGATAATTAGGATCCCTTAACCCTACTTGCCTGTCAAATTATATATTTTATGCATGTTTCATGTCAATTAGGTTGGACATAGTGGGAGCATAAAATGAGAAAAAATGCAGAAATTGTAGAGAAAAATGCTTCACACACGTGCGAAGGCCCATTCCCGCACATACGGCCCATCCATTGTAGCCAAACAGGCCCTAAAGAAATCGCACGTGCAGAGGCCCATTCTTGTACGTATGGAACCCTCGCCGCACGTACGATGGAAATTCTCGCACGTGCGGCCATACCTCGAGAAGTGTGCATGATGTTTTGAATGTAAGGAAAAATTGTAGAGGTATAAAAATATATATATAAAAAGAGGCTAGATTAGGGTTCTGAAAATTTGAAGAGAAAGAAAAGGTTAGGGTTTGGAAAAACGGGATTCTCAAGCTCCAAAGGCAATTTCCATTAAGGGTTCTTCTTTTTTTACTTCTTCCCACTCCTCCATGAGTGGCAAGGCTCCTTTTTCTAGGGTTTTGATGAAATCCTAGCCAAGTAAATAGGGTTTTCTCTTTGCTTTTTGATTATGTTAAGGTTTGAACAAATTGCATAGTGTTTAAGAAGTTTCAAATATATATTTTCTATTATCTCTTTAAGTATTCTACTTTCTGTGATTGTTGAATGTTTTTCATACAATGGTTTTCTATTCTTTCATATTTAAGGTATGAGACGAGCCATACTACGAGGGACGAGTCATGTTGCTACCTTAGTTTAGAGTGAACGACTCGTACTACTTGAGATGGTTTGTGCACGTTCATTGAACGTGATAATTTTCTTAATCAATGGTTCAAGCTTGTAGTTGCGAAGTATTATTTCGTTTGAACCGTAACATAATTGATTTTCAAATTGGAACCTTATTTGTTTAACTAGTGGTGAATTTATTACCCTAGATTTTTCCACAATCAGTAATTCCAATTTCATTTATAATTGCTAGTTTAATTTCTTAGTTTATTTTATTTATTGTTAGATTAGTTTATGAATCAACCATCTCTTCAATCAAAATTAATTTAGAAATTTAACAATTAAATTAGTTTAATTTCACAATTATCCTTGTGAATTAATACCTGGACTTGCTATTATTCCAAGGAATTTGGTACAGATTAGAGTTTATTTTTGGTGTGTGAAACGACCCATCAAAATATATAGTTTGACAAGCAAGAAAAGTTAAGAGATCCTAATTAACGGCCTAAGTGTTGCACAATTCTGCCTTAATCACTCCCCCTCTCTCTTAGCTTCAAAATTTATGGTTTTCATATTTTCTTATTCATCTAGATAAATTTTAGGTTGTGGATAGATTTTTAACAATTGTTTTGATTTAAGATTTGTGGGTTACTTGTTTTCTTACTCATCTAGGGTAGTTTTTGCATGTTGATTCTAAACCGTTAGATTACTTAAACATCATCTTAGCCATTAAAATGTTTAATGGTTAAATATAGACAATCGGAGTAACCGGTTAACCTTGCTATATTGTCTCTTTCTATGCTCTATCTCTTTTGCCTTTGCTTTCACTCTGTCATCTCTTTCGTTGTTGCTCTCACTCTATCGTTGGGTTGGGTGACGAGGAGATTGCAAGAAATTGTTCGTCTCTTTCCCTCACTTTATCGCATTGCACATCTCTCCTTTCGATACCTAGGCCCCTCTTCTCCTCTCCCGGTAGTACTCTTCCTTATTCGCTCTGCTTCTGTTGAAATCTGAAGGTATGTGTATCTCTAGTCTCGTGGTTATTTCTTAAACCTTTCCCTTTCCACTAAAAACTCTATTCACTTTCATTTTTATCCTATTTTTTTCCTCTCATTCTCCGAATTATCTCAGAATTTTCAATGAGGTTTAGTGAAACCATGACTTAGTATTGATGAGGCACTCTAGGGTTTTTGCCAAACTTGATAATGACTTTATACTATTTTTGTCTGTAGGGTTAACATTAATTAATTAATGTAGTATTTAGGAACCATATTTTTACTTTTAGGGACTAATAACGATTTTATACTATTATGTAGTGTTTACCTTTTTGTTTGAGATTTATTTATTTTTGTTTTGGGATTTTGCTAAATTGGATTTACATTTAAAAACTTTAGTTGGGTTTGCATGGCCTTTAATTGGGTTTGCATGGCCCAATATAAATGTTGTAATATTTTGATCTTCATGGCCCAATTGTGTTTTTGTATTTGCTTACATTTTTGGTTTGAGTTTTGAAATATAAGTAGTTTCATTCATATGCAATTTGTAATATCCTTAGCTGTTAGTTGCCATTTGTAGGAAGCTACATTGGTTGCATTGTCATTGATTATCGTGATACTATGCTAGATGTGATAATGTTCATATAGGTGTCAATCATAGTAAAATTGAAAAAATCTATTTGGATTTGGTCCTTGTGGTTGCATTAGCATTGCTTGAACTAACACCAATATGGTTGGAACTCCATATTTTGCAAGGCTACCATCTTGTTGGTTTGTTATTTATTTATTGTATTTTATTGTTTATATGCTTGAACTGAAATGTTTGGTTTTACTCCATTGAAGAAAAATGTTGCAAGAGGGATTCTAGGTTCTAGAACATTGCAAGGCATCTTGCTTTATCATTTTTTGTTATAAAGAATATAGCATAGCATTATAGAAGATTTGATTAAGAATGATAGGTTGTTGGACTGACTCAAGCAACTTCTCCGTTAGCTTGTTCAAAAGGGCTTTAATGAAATAATTCTTTGATTTAATTAATTGTTTAACTGTTGAAATTGGTGTATGCTTTTTTCCTTAAATTCCTTAAATTGGATTGATCAATGGAATGTTAAAATTGTTCTTTCTTCCTCCTAATTGCATAATGTTTCTTATTTTATTTTACGTTACAATGGGATCTAGACCTTCCAATATCAATTGAAAGTTATTGATCATGGCTTGCCATATGAAAGTGTTCCATGGGAACTAATTTTAATTAATTTATTTTTTAGTAGATGGCTTTCGAAGCTTATATTTGCCTTAATATTTGTATGGATGCTTTTAAGTTTTCCATTGTCCCATGTTTTCATGTTGATGCTAGAGATAAGAATGTTGCAGTACCCCCTGACATAAACAAACACACACCATTCCCATTATTTTTGTTGCTCTCTCTTGTTGAACCCATCATAAACACCACTACCCAAATTGGGAATAACAATAGTTGGCACCCTTTACTATTTTGTGAAGATTTTAAATTTTCCAAAATGTCATCCCAAGGAACAGAGTGGCCACATAATCACATATGGAACATTGACTATATAAAATAGATGATCATATAAGATAGAGGGGTTTTGGTTTTGATTTTTATTCTAGTGCTAATTGTTGGTGGAGTTTTATGGCAAGTGTTTCTCTTGAGAATAGTACATGTGGTTTTGTGTTTTTATCAACTTGGTAGTGTCTGTAAATTATTATTTTTTTGGATATATAGTAGTGTCTGTAAATTTTAGGCGATTGATAGAATATTTTGATGTACTTCAAGAACAACATCATTTTTTTTTTCTTAAACCTGCATTGATTTTTCTACTTCACCATCATTGTCTTTTTTTGGAACTGTTCCTAAATTCTATGTTTCAAATTTATTTTCTAGAAATCCAAACCTCAACTTCATTGTTATGTTTCCAATCTTTTTGGTTCATGCTTATTTTTATGATTTTGCAAATGGATACTCTATTATGGTTTTGTTTTTGCAAATGGATAGTCTATTATGGTTTTGTTTTTGTTCAAGTGTTCTATGGCCAAAAAAGATTCATGTAGCCGGTCTCACTTGATTTAGACACAAGGCTTAGTTTGGTTTGGATTTTTTTTTTTTTATCCCATTGCAGGTTTGCTTGTAATCATGTATTTTGTTAATTCTATTGTTCCTCATCAACAACAAAACTCTAGAGAGCACTGTTGGAAATGGTTGGAAAATTCTAGATAAAACCAGAATTTTTTCCTAAGTTTGGTCTATTTTTTAGGTGGGCCCCGTGCGTCGATTTTCGCAGGTCAAAGTGATAACGCGTTCTATGTCGTGTTGTGATTCACGTGGTATATTTGGTTGCTCAAAACCATTACCGAGTGAATGGAAAATTGAAGCCAAAGTATGCTCCATGGAAATGGTGTTTTGGTGGAAAATCCTTAAAGGTTTGAATAAGGCTTGTCCCACATTGATTTAGTGGGAAGTTTTGAATGGGTTTATAAGGCGTGGGATTGGAACTTAGGGTGTGCCCCAAGGGGTACCCAAGTGTTTTAGAGAGGGAGGTTATGGGCAAAATGGGCTAGACCCATTAGACCCAAAAATCACCACACACGCGCCACCGCCGTCCGTCCGAGTAAGCGGGCTAGGCTAGACTGGGCGCTAGTGTGTGGTTGGGTTGGGCTTGTTCGACCCAATACCTATCTTTTTGGGCCAAAAACATTTGAATTATTTTTTGGTAAAATAAATTCCAGAATTCGAATTAATTCTGGAAATAAACTGGTCCGGTTTTACTGTACACCCAAACAGTGCCCTTCCCGTTTTTGTTATCTGTTTGAATTGTGAACCCAACAGATTCAAATTTGTTTAAATTTAAAACCAAACAGGTTTGCACCTGTTTAATTCAAAACCTGCAGCCACCAATCCATCTATAAATAGGACAGCTCTCATTTGGATTTTGTAACTCTAATTTTCGTCCTTCATAATTCTACAAACATTTTTTTCATATTGCTGCATTATTTTCTTCTGTGAGAGAGTATAAACACTTAGTGTGTTCGTTAGGCAAACAATTTGTAGTGCTACTATTGTTTGTAGTTGATCATTTCATCCTGGGAGATAGACGTCCACATTCTGAAAGTACCGTAAAGAGGACGAATCTGTCTTAAGGACACAGTATCAAACACTAGACTTGATCAGATTTTTATTACAAGAAATTAATCAAGTAAGTTGTTTAATTTATTATTCTGTTTTATTTGTTTATTAAATCAGATTTTAATTTTGTTTTTGTAACAAAATAAAATATGTTTTTATTTATTTATTTCTAGTTTGATTTTTGTAATCAAACAAATTCTCTCATTTCCTTTATTTTTTTATATTCTTGTTGTTGTTTAGTAGACAACAGAATTTAATCTATTTAAATACAGTGAAGATTGTCCAACAAGTACTTCTTTACTTGATCTATTCCAAACATGTCATTATAATTTATGTCTACAATCACCACGTATTATAGGTACGTTTATCCTAGGTAGTGAGAATGGTTACTTTGGGGTCTAGCTCATCAACTATTTGCTTGTTTCTAATTGTTTTACTAAATCTTTTAATGATTCTCAATCATATTTTTTTTCATAGTTCTAAAGCTTACTTTATTTCTCACTCACATTAGTTCATGCCTTATCCCAACAGCCAGGGCTACCATTTTCATGTCAACTTGAAATAAGTGAAGGACTTTCGATATAGTTGTTTGAATGTGGGAGAAGATGGGAGTAAAGCTTGATGAGGATGAGTTAAACTTGAGCCCACAGATTTTATGTAAAATAAAGAAACATTTGTAGTTTATTTCAATAAAATTGTTTTGTTGCTGTTAAAAAAAAAATATATATATATATATATTTATAGTGATTGTTATCCTTTCTTGCACTGGAAGTCAGACCATAAAGGCAAATTTTTATTTCTTTGCAAATTTCTTGGCTTTTCTGTTAGTTTGTTATGCTGTGTCATTTAATTGATTTCGACTTGTAACAACAGATGCTAGGTTTAATGAGTCTAGGAAAAACTAAAATTGTAATGCAATTCTTTTTTGTAAGGTGGTTGATATTTTTTTCACTGTGCGTGTTCAGACCCTTGCTGCAACCAATATGAACGATGAAGAACTCACGGAAAGCATACAGAAGCTACTTATTGTTATGCAAAGACTAGACCAGAAAACAGCTCCTATGTTGGAAGCAGATGGAGAGCACTTCAACAGAAATATCAGCATACCTGCAATTTAATGGAATTAAAAAATTATCAGCATACATGCAATTTAATGGAATATCAGCATACCAGGGTCATGTTTGTTTGGGTGAACATGAGTTTGGAATTGGACTAATAGTTCAATAAAATTATTAATCCAATATTTGGTTAAACAATTGAAGTACGGACTAACAATCCATCTGGATATGGTATCCCACATATGATGGACTATTCAATCTCACAGAAGGGGATGGGATATAAATTGAAAGACTAAACCAAAGTCTGGACTATTAGTCCTCCTTATAATCCTAACTCAAACCAAACATAAGATAAAATACATAATCCAAATGATTCGTAGTCCTAGGATTATGAGTCATGGGAATGCTAATCCAACCTAATCCAGTTCGCCCAAACAAACGTGGCCCAGGTGTGCCGATGGAGAGTGGTGGTTGTCTCTGCTTAAGCTAAGCATGGGGTATTTTTTGTCGTTCTTAAAAAAAAAAATTCTTCTTTTTATCGCATGTTAATGGCAATGTGGTGGGAAGTAGATTCCCAATACCATCAGAATGGTGTATTTATTTGTGGAAATGACGTAATCTATGGTTCCTCTGCCATCTAGCTCTTGATCTAAATAATACACAGCTTGTCTGTAACATTTTTATACCACACAATTGCTAGCCATCTGGTTACATAGTTTTGGTTGAGCACTAACCAAGAATCAGAAGTAGAGATGGGGAAGACAAGATGTTAAAAGGCAGAAGCAGTCCAAGAAGAATTGGAGGGGTGATTATTGCATACATACGGCACTTACAGATACAGAGCAATTCTCAGATACAGAACAATTTATTGAAAAACTCAAACTAACAAAAACAAGAAGAAGAAAAGGAAAACAATTTGATCATGAAGGTTGTGATTGGGACTGGGTGGTATGGGTTTAACTTTTTAGGGCTTGATGGTTGATGAAGTTTCTTTTGGAAACCAAAAAAAAGAAGAAAATTCTCTGTAACTTAATTTTTATACAAAATATTGTACCAAAATAATGTGACAACGTTAATTGTGTAATTGAAGGCATCTTAACAATATATTTGATCTAAAGTAACAAGCTCAAAACTTAACAAGTCATTATATATATATATTTTTTTAAATTTTCTGCTTTGAATTGCTACTTTTGATTAAATTAATAAAGTTCTCTACTTGAACTGGGTGCATATCATTTTATTGTATGTTTTGTTCACACACATTACTAGATATGTGAACAAAATAATTTTTCTCTCTTAAATATTGCATACATAATTGTGAGCTATAGTGAGATTCTCCAAACATATTTCTAACTCCTGTTTTGAATGATTTGTTTGTTTAAAGTTTTCAAAAGTTAATTCCATACCCACTTTTGAAAATTCTTTTCAAGGTGGAGAAATTTGGGCTAACTGGTCGTCCTCCTGAACATCCGGCCCATTGATCGGTAAAGTGTAAATTTTTTATTTTTTATTTTTTTTATTTTAATAATTGGCACCTGTTATTTTTTATATTTTAAATAAAAAAAATTTCGAAAATTTTTAAAATTTTTTATGAGTTTTGAATAGAATTTTAGTTATGTGTTTGGTTATGAGTTGTAAATTTTTATATCAAATATCATATGTCACATCAAAAATTTTCCACTCAAATCAAAACTCTTTTCAAAACTTATCCACCAAACAAATTTTTCACACTCAAATCATAATTCAAAAACTCACAAACTTAAAATACAACTCTATTCTCAAATTATATTTAGAAAACTCTAGCAAACGCTACCAAAGAATGCTTGACCAAAAATATAATAAAAAATCACTTTGTTTGGTTTTGAATTTTTAAATTAGTGATTTTTATTTTTACATTTTAGTCCCCAAAAATTAGATGGTCCTCACCTAAATGCACATAAAAAAGCAAATATGTGTAGAGAAATAAAAAAAAATTCAATAAATGCATAAAAATACAAAAATGTATTGAATTTTTATATTTAGTTAATTTTTTAAGATTGTAAGAAGAATATAGAAAGGAAAAAATTTCAATAAATACATAAAAATATGAAAATGTATTGAATTTTTATTTTTGTATTTAGTTAATTTTTTTTAAAGATTTTAAATGGAATATATAAAAAAATATAGAGAGTTTTGGAAAATGTATTTAAAAAAGTGATTAGCTAAAAAAAAAAAAAAAAAAAAAAAGAGCAACTTTTTAATTAAATTTTGGCTAAAATTTTGACTATTTTGATGGAGATGCAATTACATTACGCATAATTATACTGAAAACAAACAATTAACATGCGTTAGGTTCATTTATTAATTTATTCAATGTTTTCATCTTAAACATAAAACAATCTACTTTCGAACCAACATAAAAGACAAAAAACAAAAACAAAAGAAAAGAGAATAACTCATGTCCAAGTAGGACTTTTCTCAAGTGTGCCTTGCATATGGTATGCAAGGCACTTACACCCTTCTATGTTGCATTTACACATTTGTATGTATTGGATTATATCAAAATTTTTGAAAATTTACACATTGGTGACCTGCTAGGCGGGTCACTTTCCAGGTAAATTAATAAAATAATATAGGAATAATATATTACACTTTCCAGGTTAATTAATAAAATAAAAAAAAATGTATAAGTTTTCACAAAAGCCGTATATTTTCAAGAAAGGCGTAAGAAATTTCAGAAATAGGCGTAACTGATTTCTGAAAACTTACGGCTTTTGTAAAAACTTACACCTTTTTATGAGTACTTACGCCTTCTGTGAAATAATTTACACCTTTTATAAACACTTACTCCTATTCTGAGTTGACTTACCAAAGGTGTAAACAAACGAAAAGTTACACCTTTTGCTTAAGCTTATACCTTTTCGTGGAAGTGCTTATATTTTATTTGAAAAGTTACTTTTTTTGTGTAAGAATTTTTGGCATAACATTTATACTTTTGCTGAGAACTTACACCTTTTCTGGAAGCCCCCTTTAAAGCTTTTCCGAAGTGACTTATACCTTTTGTGCAAAAATAATTTCATCAAATTTACACCTTTTGTAGGTTATACCTTTTCGTGGAAGTGCTTATATTTTTTTTGAAAAGTTACTCTTTATACTTTTTCTTCAAACTTACACCTTTTGTGAAAGAGTATAAGCACAATAGTATAAAGAATGTTATGCCAAAGATTGTTGCAGAAAAGGAATAACTTATAAAAAATGGTGTAAGTGTTTTCACGAAAAGGTGTAAGCCTAAACAAAAGGTGTAAATTGGATGAATTTTTTTTTCCACAAAAGGTATAACTGACATCCGAAATAGCTTTAAGTTGGGCCTTCACAAATGGTGTAAGTTCGAGGGGAAAGTGTAAATCTTATGCCAAAAATTCTTACACAAAAGGAGTAACTTTTCAAAAATGGTGTAAATATTTTGACGGAAAGTATGAAGGAGTAACATTTGAAAGTGTTCATAACCACAAAAGGAGTAACAAAGGGTTCATTTCAAAATGTTCGTAAACACAGAAGGAGTAACATATGTTCATTTCAAAGTAGTAAACACAAAAGGAGTAACATTTCGAAGTGTTCGTAAACAAATTGAGACAACCACTGAACAAATCAAAGGGTTCGTGACCCCCGCTGACCACCCAAGCGTGGGTGGGCTCCGGTGCTCACAGGCTTCTGAGATCGGCACCTCCACGGCACCGCCGCCGCAAATGAAAGGTTTTTTTGAAAGATTGGCTATCGATCTTGGGCTCTCTGTGTCGATGTCGGCCTATTCTCCGTCGATGTTGGTCCCTCTCTGTCGATCCCTGTATATCTCGGTCTGTCTCCAGCGATCTTGGTCTGTCCGTGTCCATGTGGGTTCTTCTCTGTCGATCTCTGTCGATTTCGGTCCTTCTGTCGATCATTGTCCATCTAATTTAACTTTTCGGAAGGGAGTTATACCTTTTGTGAAAAAAGAAATTCATCAAATTTACAAAATTTGCCTAAGGTTACATCTTTTCGTGGAAGTGCTTATACTATTTCTGAAAAGTTACTCCTTTTGTGTAGGAATTTTTGGCATAACATTTATAGCTTATTTTCGAACTTACACCTTTTGTGGAAGCCCAACTTAAAGCTTTTTCGGAAGTCAGTTATACCTTTATGAAAAAATAAATTCATCAAATTTACACCTTCTGCTTAAGCTTATACCTTTTCGTGGAAGTGCTTATATTTTTTTGGAAAGTTACACCTTTTGTGAAATAATTTTTGTCATAAGATTTATACTTTTTCTTCATAATTACACTTTTTGTGAAAGAGTATATAAGCACAAAAGTACAAATGTTATGCCGAAAATTGTTACACAGAAGGAGTAACTTTTTCAAAAATGGTGTAAGTATTTTCACGAGAAGGTGTAAGCCTAACCAAAATGTGTAAATAGGATGAAATTTTTTTCACAAAAGGTATAACTGACTTCCGAAATAGCTTTAAGTTGGGCCTTCACGGATGGTGTAAATTCGAGGAAAAAGTGTAAATCTTATGCCAAAAATTGTTACACAAAAGGAGTAACTTTTGAAAAATAGTGTAAATATTTTGACGCAAAGTATGAAGGAGAAACATTTCAAGGTGTTCATAACCACAAAAGGAGTAACAAGGCGTCATTTCAAAATGTTCGTAAACACAGGAGTAACATATGTTCATTTCTAAGTAGTAAACACAAAAGGAGTAACATTTGGAAGTGTTCATAAACAAATTGGGACAAGCACTGAACAAATCAAAGTGTTCGTGACTTCACGACCACCCAAGCGTCGGTGGGCTCCGGTGCTCACAGGCTTCAGAGATCGGCACGTCGACGGAACCGCCGCCGCAAATGAAAGGTTTTTTGAAAGATTGGCTATCGATCTTGGTCTCTCTGTGTCGATGTCGGCCTATTCTCCGTCGATGTCGGTCTCTCTCTGTCGATCCACATCGGGTGCATCTCCAGCGATCTTGGTCTGTCTCTCTCCATGTGGGTTCTTGTTAGTGGATCTCTGTCGATTTGGGTCCTTCTGTCGATCATTGTCCATCTAATTTAACTCTTCGGAAGTCAGTTATACCTTTTGTGAAAAAAAAAATTCATCAAATTTACAAAGTTTGCTTAAGCTTACACCTTTTCGTGGAAGTGCTTATACTATTTCTGAAAAGCTACTAGTTTTGTGTAAGAATTTTTGGCATAACATTTATAGCTTATGTTCGAACTTACACCTTTTGTGGAAGCCCAACTTAAACCTTTTTCGGAAGTCACTTATACCTTTTGTGAAGAAATAATTTCATCAAATTTATACCTTTTGCTTAAGCTTATACCTCTTCGTGGAAGTGCTTATATTTTTTTTGAAAAGTTACTCCTTTTGTGTAAGTATTTTTGGCATAACATTTATACATTTTCTTCGAACTTACACCTTTTCTGGAAACCAACTTAAAGCTTTTTCGGAAGTGACTTATACCTTTTGTAGAAAAATAAATTCATCAAATTTACACCTTCTGCTTAAGCTTATACTTTTTTGTAGAAGTGCCTATATTTTTTTTGAAAAGTTATTCCTTTTGTGTAAGAATTTTTGGCATAAAATTTATACCTTTTCTTCGAACTTACACCTTTTGTGGAAACCCAACTTAAAGCTTTTTCGAAGTCACTTATATACTTTGTGAAAAAATGAATTCATCAAATTTACACTTTTTGCTTAAGCTTATACCTTTTCGTCGAAGTGCTTAAATTTTTTTTGAAAAGTTACTCCTTTTGTGAAATAATTTTTGTCATAAGATTTAGGAGTTTGCTTCAAACTTACACCTTTTCTGAAAGAGTATATAATCACAATAGTATAAATGTTATGCCAAAAATTCTTACAAAAAAGGAGTAACTTTTCAAAAATGGTGTAAGTATGTTAATGAAATGGTGTAAGGTTAAGGTGAAGGTGTAAACGATGAAATATATTTTTCACAACAGGTATAAGTGACTTCCGAAATAGCTTTACGTTGGGCCTTCACAAATGGTGTAACTTCGAGGAAAAAGTGTAAATCTGATGCCAAAAATTCTTATACAAAAGGAGTAACTTTTCAAAAATGGTGTAAATATTTTAAAGAAAAGTATGAAGGAGTAACATTTCAAAGTGTTCATAACCACAAAAGGAGTAACAAAGGGTTAGAAAAGTCCCATTTCAAAATGTTCGTAAACACAGAAGGAGTAACATATGTTCATTTCTAAGTAGTACAAACACAAAAAGAGTAACATTTCGAAGTGTTCATAAACAAATTGAGACAACTACTGAACAAATGAAAGGGTTCGTGACCCCCGCTGACCACCCAAGCGTCGGTGGGCTCCCTTGCTCGCAGGCTTCTGAGATCGGCACCTCCACGGCAAGACCGCCAACAAATGAAAGGTTTTTGAAAGATTGGCTATCGATCTTGGTCTCTCTGTCGGTGTCGGCCTATTCTCCGTCGATGCCGGTCATCTCTGTCGATCCTCGCTTATCTCAGTGTCTCCAATGAACTTTGTCTGTCTGTGTCCATGTGGGTTCTTCTCTGTCGATCTGTCGATTTGGTCCTTCATCGATCATTGTTCATCTAGGTCTCTATGTCCGCTGATCTCGATCTATCTCTCTCTCTCTCTCTCGTTGCTCTATATTAAAACGGTTCTCTTTTACATTGACATACTTGGTTGGATTTGGACTCGCAATGCTATTCCAAGCCCTCCTGCACTGCCTTCTCTCAAACGAGTTGTCGGGAGAAAGGCCAAGCCCTACGAAACGCCCTTGTCTCTGACATTGCCACAAGACAAAAACAGTGTGATTGGATTTTAGGAACTTACAGGTTTTTTGGAGAAAAAACGGAACTTAGACGTTTTACGAAGTTACTTACATCTGTTTGTCGCATTAGATTTATACTTTTTCTTCGAACTTACACCGTTTTTGAAAGCCGAACTTTAAAGGTTTTTCGGATATCAGTTATACCTTTTGTGGAAAAAAAATTTTCTTCAAATTAACACAATTTGCTTAAGGTTACACCTTTTCGTGGAAATGCTTATACTATTTTTGAAAGGTTACTCATTTTTGTGTAGGAATTTATGGCATAACATTTATAGCTTGTTTTCGAACTTACACCTTTTGCGGAAGCCTAACTTAAAGCTTTTTTGGAAGTGCCTTATACCTTTTGTGAAAAAATAATTTCATCAAATGTACACCTTTTGCTTAAGCTTATACCTTTTCGTGGAACTGCTTATATCTTTTTTGAAAAGTTACTCATTTTCTGTACGAATTTTTGGCATAAGATTTATACCTTGTCTTCGAACTTACACCTTTTGTGGAAACGGAAGTTAAAGCTTTTTTGGAAGTAACTTATACATTTTGTGGAAAAATAAATTCATCAAATTTACACCTTTTGCTTAAGCTTATACCATTTCGTGGAAGTGTTATATTTTTTTTGAAAAGTTACTCCTTTTACAGAGGAATTTTAGGCATAACATTTATAGCTTTTCTTCGAACTTACACCTTTTGTGGAAGCGGAAGTTAAAGCTTTTTCGGAAGTGACTTATACCTTTTGTGGAAAAATAATTTCATCAAATGTACACCTTTTGGTTAAGATTATACATTTTCGTGGAACTGCTTATATTTTTTTTGAAAAGTTACTCCTTTTCTGTACGAATTTTTGGCATAAGATTTATACATTTTCTTCGAACTTACACCTTTTGTGGAAACCCAACTTAAAGCTTTTTCGGAAGTCACTTATACCTTTTGTGGAAAAATAAATTAATCAAATTTACACCTTTTGGTGAAGCTTATACCTTTTCGTCGAAATGCCTATATTTTTTTTGAAAAGTTACTCCTTTTTTGTCATAAGATTTATACTTTTTCTTCAAACATACACCTTTTGTGAAAGAGTATATAAGCACAATAGTATAAATGTTATGCCAAAAATTCTTACATAAAAGGAGTAACTTTTCAAAAATGGTGTAAGTATTTTGATGAAAAGGTGTAAGCTTAAGCTGAAGGTGTAAACGATGAAATTTATTTTTCACAAAAGGTATAAGTGACTTCGAAATAGCTTTAAGTTGGGCCTTCACAAATGGTGTAAGCTCGAGGAAAAAGTGTAAATCTTATGCCAAAAATTCTTGCAGAAAATGAGTAACTTTTCAAAAATGGTGTAAATATTTTAAAGAAAAGTATGAAGGAGTAACATTTCAAAGTGTTCATAACCACAAAAGGAGTAACAAAGGGTTCATTCCAAAATGTTCGTAAACACAGAAGGAGTAACATATGTTCATTTCTAAGTAGTACAAACACAAAAGGAGTAACATTTCGAAGTGTTCATAAACAAATTGAGATAACCAGTGAACAAATGAAAGGGTTCGTGACCCCCGCTGACCACCCAAGCGTCGGTGGGCTCTGGTGCTCGCAGGCTTCTGAGATCGGCACCTCCACGACACCGCCGCCGCAAATGAAAGGTTTTTTGAAAGATTGGCTATCGATCTTGGTCTCTCTGTGTCGATGTCGGCCTATTCTCCGTCGATGTCGGTCTGTCTCTGTCGATCCCTGTTTATCTCGCTGTGTCTCCAGCGAACTTTGTCTGTCTGTGTCCATGTGGGTTCTTCTCTGTCGATTTCGGTCCTTCTGTCGATCATTGTCCATGTAGGTCTCTATGTCCGTTGATCTCAGTCTCTCTCTCTCTCTGTCTCTGTCTGTCTGTCCGTTGCTCTACATTAAAAACGGTTCTCTTTTACATTGACATACTTGGTTGGATTTGGACTCGCAGTCGCTATTCCAAGCCCTCCCAGACTCGTCTTCTCTGAAACGGAGTTGTACTGGGAGAAAGGCCAAGCCCTCCGAAACGCCCTTCTCTCTCACATTGCCACAAGACAAAAACAGTGTGATTGGATTTTAGGAACTTACAGGTTTTTCGGGGAAAAAACGGAACTTAGACGTTTTGCGAAGTTACTTACATCTGTTTGTCGCATAAGATTTATACTTTTTCTTCGAACTTACGCCGTTTGTGAAAGCCCAACTTTAAAGGTTTTTCGGAAGTCAGTTATACCTTTTGTGGAAAAAAAAATTTCTTCAAATTAACACAATTTGCTTAAGGTTACACCTTTTCGTGGAAATGCTTATACTATTTCTGAAAGGTTACTCATTTTTGTGTAGGAATTTATGGCATAACACTTATAGCTTATTTTCGAACTTACACCTTTTGCGGAAGCCGAACTTAAAGCTTTTTTGGAAGTGACTTATACCTTTTGTGAAAAAATAATTTCATCAAATGTACACCTTTTGTAAGCTTATACCTTTTTAGAACTGCTTATATCTTTTTGAAAAGTTACTCCTTTTACATTTAATTTTTGGCATAAGATTTATACCTTTTCTTCGAACTTACACATTTTCTGGAAACCCAACTTAAAGCTTTTTCGGAAGTAACTTATACCTTTTGTGGAAAAACAAATTCATCAAATTTACACCTTTTGGTGAAGCTTATACCATTTCATGGAAGTGCCTATATTTTGTTTGAAAAGTTACTCGTTTTGTGCAAGAATTTTTGGCATAACATTTATAGCTTTTCTTCGAACTTACACCTTTCGTGGAAGCTGAAGTTAAACCTTTTTCGGAAGTCAGTTATACCTTTTGTGAAAAAATAATTTCATCAAATGTACACCTTTTGCTTAAGCTTATACCTTTTCGTGGAACTGCTTATATTTTTTTGAAAAGTTACTCCTTTTCTGTACGAATTTTTGGCATAAGATTTATACCTTTCCTTCGAACTTACACCTTTTGTGGATGCTCAAGTTAAAGCTTTTTCGGAAGTAAGTTATACCTTTTGTGGAAAAATAAATTCATAAAATTTACACCTTTTGGTGAAGCTTATACCTTTTCCTGGAAGTACCTATATTTTTTGTGAAAAGTTACTCCTTTTGTGTAATAATTTTTGTCATAAGATTTATAATTTTTCTTCAAACTTACAACTTTTGTGAAAGAGCATATAAGCACAATAGTATAAATGTTAGGACTTTTCTTACATAAAAGGAGTAACTTTTCAAAAATGGTGTAAGTATTTTGATGAAAATATGTAAGCTTAAGCTGAAGGTGTAAACAATGAAATTATTTTTCACAAAAGGTATAAGTGACTTCGAAATAGCTTTAAGTTGGGCCTTCACAAATGGTGTAAGCTCGAGGAAAAAGTGTAAATCTTATGCCAAAAATTCTTGCAGAAAAGGAGTAACTTTTCAAAAATGGTGTAAATATTTTGACGAAAAGTATGAAGGAGTAACATTTCAAAGTGTTCATAACCACAAAAGGAGTAACAAAGGGTTCATTTCAAAATGTTTGTAAACACAGAAGGAGTAACATATGTTCATTTCTAAGTAGTACAAACACAAAAGGAGCAACATTTCGAAGTGTTCATAAACAAATTGAGACAACCAGTGAACAAATCAAAGGGTTCGTGACCCCGGCTGACCACCCAAGCGTCGGTGGGCTCCCGTGCTCGCAGGCTTCTGAGATCGGCACCTCCACGGCACCGCCGCCGCAAATGAAAGGTTTTTTGAAAGATTGGCTATCGATCTTGGTCTCTCTGTGTCGATGTCGGCCTATTCTCCGTCGATGTCGGTCTCTCTCTGTCGATCCCTATTTATCTCACTCTGTCTCCAGCGATCTTGGTCTGTCTGAGTCCATGTGGGTTCTTCTCTGTCGATTTCGGTCCTTCTGTCGATCATTGATCATCTAGGTCTCTATGTCCGTTGATCTCAGTCTATCTCTCTCTCTGTCTCTGTCTGTCTGTCCGTTGCTCTACATTAAAAACGGTTCTCTTTTACATTGACATACTTGGTTGGATTTGGACTCGGAGTCGCTATTCCAAGCCCTCCCAGAATCGTCTTCTCTGAAACGGAGTTGTACTGGGAGAAAGGCCAAGCCCTCGGCATATACATCTCACATTGCCACAAGACAAAAACAGTGTGATTGGATTTTAGGAACTCACAGGTTTTCCGGGGAAAAAACGGAACTTAGACGTTTTGCGAAGTTACTTACATCTGTTTGTCGCATAAGATTTCTACTTTTTCTTCGAACTTACGCCGTTTCTGAAAGGCCAACTTTAAAGGTTTTTCGGAAGTCACTTATACCTGTTGTGGGAAAAAAAATTCATCAAATTAACATAATTTGCTTAAGGTTACACCTTTTCGTGGAAATGCTTATACTATCTCTGAAAAGTTACCCCTTTTGTGTAGGAATTTATGGCATAACATTTATAGCTTATTTTCGAACTTACACCTTTTGTGGAAGCCCAACTTAAAGCGTGGGCGGAAGTGACTTATACCTTTTGTGAAAAAATAATTTCATCAAATGTACACCTTTTGCTTAAGCTTATACCTTTTCGTGGAACTGCTTATATCTTTTTTGAAAAGTTGCTCCTTTTCTGTACGAATTTTTGGCATAAAATTTATACCTTTTCCTCGAACTTACACCTTTTGTGGAAGCTCAAGTTAAAGCTTTTTCGGAAGTAACTTATACCTTTTGTGGAAAAATAAATTCATCAAATTTACACCTTTTCGTGAAGCTTATACCATTTCGTGGAAGTGCCTATATTTTGTTTGAAAAGTTACTCCTTTTGTGTAAGAATTTTTGGCATAACATTTATAGCTTTTCTTCGAACTTACACCTTTTGTGGAAGCTGAAGTTAAAGCTTTTTCGGAAGTCACTTATACCTGTTGTGAAAAAATAATTTCATCAAATGTACACCTTTTGCTTAAGCTTATACCTTTTCGTGGAACTGCTTATATCTTTTTGAAAAGTTACTCCTTTTCTGTACGAATTTTTGACATAAGATTTATACCTTTTCCTCGAACTTACACCTTTTGTGGAAGCTCAAGTTAAAGCTTTTTCGGAAGTAACTTATACCTTTTGTGGAAAAATAAATTCATCAAATTTACACCTTTTGGGGAAGCTTATACCATTTTGTGGAAGTGCCTATATTTTGTTTGAAAAGTTACTCCTTTTGTGTAAGAATTTGTGGCATAACATTTATAGCTTTTCTTCGAACTTACACCTTTTGTGGAAACTGAAGTTAAAGCTTTTTCGGAAGTCACTTATACCTTTTGTGAAAAAATAATTTCATCAAATGTACACCTTTTGCTTAAGCTTATACCTTTTCGTGGAAATGCTTATATTTTTTTGAAAAATTACTCCTTTTCTGTATGAATTTTTGGCATAAGATTTATACCTTTTCTTCGAACTTACACCTTTTGTAGAAGCTCAAGTTAAAGCTTTTTCGGAACTAACTTATACCTTTTGTGGAAAAATAAATTCATAAAATTTACACCTTTTGGTGAAGCTTATACCTTTTCCTGGAAGTGCCTATATTTTTTTAAAAAAGTTACTCCTTTTGTGTAATAATTTTTGTCATAAGATTTATACTTTTTCTTCAAGCTTACACCTTTTGTGAAAGAGTATATAAGCACAATAGTATAATGTTATGCCAAAAATTCTTACATAAAAGGAGTAACTTTGCAAAAATGGTGTAAGTATTTTCATGAAAAGGTGTAAGCTTAAGCTGAAGGTGTAAACGAATGAAATTTATTTTTCAGAATAGCTATAAGTGACTTCCGAAATAGCTTTAAGTTGGGCCTTCACAAATGGTGTAAGTTCGATGAAAAAGTGTAAATCTTATGCCAAAAATTCTTACACAAAAGGAGAAACATTTCCAAGTGTTCCTAACCACAAAAGTAGTAACAAAGGGTTCATTTCAAAATGTTCGTAAATACAGAAGGAGTAACATATGTTCATTTCTAAGTAGTAAACACAAAAGGAGTAACATTTCGAAGTGTTCGTAAACAAATTAAGACAACCACTGAACAAATCAAAGGGATCGTGACCCCCGCTGACCACCCAAGCGTCGGTGGGCTCCGGTGCTCTCTGTGTCGATGTCGGCCTATTCTCCGTCGATGTCGGTCTGTCTCTGTCGATCCCTGTTTATCTCGCTCTGTCTCCAGCGATCTTGGTCTGTCCGTGTCCATGTAGGTTCTTCTCTGTCGATCTCTGTCGATTTCGGTCCTTCTGTCGATCATTGTCCATCCAGGTCTCTATGTCCGTTGATCTCAGTCTATTTCTCTCTCTCTCTCTCTCTGTCCGTTGCTCTATATTAAAAATGGTTCTCTTTTACATTGACATACTTGGTTGGATTTGGACTCGGAGTCGCTATTCCAAGCCCTCCCAGACTCGTCTTCTCTGAAGCGAGTTGTCTTGGGAGAAAGGCCAAGCCCTCAAAACGCCCTTCTCTCTCACATTGCCACAAGACAAAAAAGTGTGATTGGATTTCTGAACTTCTGAGGTTTTGAAAGCGGAACTTACGTTTTATGGAAAATAACCTTTTCATAAAGTTTGTTAAAAGAAAGAAATTATTTGAGAAAAGGTATAACCTTTTCAAATATGGTGGATGTTTGTCGAAGAAGGTGTAAATTTCCATAGAAAAGATGTAAGTTTTGTTTTTCAAAAAGGTGTAACTTGAAATAAGAAGTTTAAATTTTATGAAAAAGGTATTTACACAAAATGTGTAATTTTTCAAGAAGTTGTAAATATTTCGAGAGAGGTGTAAATTTTAAGGAAAGTCAGAAAATTGATTTAATGGTTGTAAACTTTGTGAGTTTTTAGAAAAGCTATATGTTCCCAAAGAAGACCAATTATCGAAGCAGAATGTTTCGTTTTTACGAAAGATATAAGGCCCCGTTTGTTTCCAGAGATAGAATGGAGGGGATTGATAGTGAGGGGATTAATAGTGAGGGGATTGTTAGTGAGGGTTGTTTGTTTTCAGAGATAGAATAGAGGGGATTGATAGTGAGGGGATTAATAGTGAGGAATTGTTAAATTATTTTTATATAAAATAATAAAACAAATAAAAAAATAAAAAAATTAAACATTAATATTTTTTAAAGAATTCCGAATATATAAAAAATAAAAAAAATAAAAAAAAATTCTAATCCCCTCACTATTTTTCTAATACCATCTATACCTCCTCACTATGAATCCCCTCCCCAAGGGTATTAGTAATACCAAGGTATTAGTAATACCCTGGTATTAGTAATACCCTCTCCATCTCTCAAAACAAACAAGGTATTAGTAATACCAAGGTATTAGTTAGTCCCAAGGTATTAATAGTCCCAAGGCTACCTCTCAAAACAAACACCCACGTTTGTTTGGCGGATTAGGTTGGATGGGATTGTTAGTGAAAGGATTGTTAGTGAAGGGATTGTTAATGTGGGGATTGTGAGTGAGGGGATTAAGTAAAAGTGTGTTTGTTTTGATGATAGTGTGGGAGATAATTGGTGATGGGATTGTTAAATTATTTTTGTATAAAATAAATAAATAAATTATTTCTATATTAAAAAAAATTAAAACAAATATTAAAGTAAACAAGTGCACTTGGTAAAAAAAAATGAAATTAAAAAAATAATTTTTTTATATAAAATAGACTCAATCCCCTCACTATTTTCCTAATCCCACCCAAAATCTACCCAAGCTAATCCCCCTGTGTGAGGGTATTCATAGTCCTATGGGACTACTAGTCCCCTCCTATTTTTTCCAACCAAACATGGGCTATGTAGGGCCCACGGGATTAGTAGTCCAATCCCCGTACCTATGGAGCCAAACAAACATGGCCTATATACTAGTCCCAAGGTATTAGTAATCTTAATCCCCTTGCTATAACCCCAAACAAACAGGACCTTAAGTAGACCAATCCCAATAAAGGTGAATGCTTCGTTTTTAGAAAAGAAAGTTCCAAGGTGTAACTTTTATTAAGAAAATTAATTTAAAGATATAAGTTCCAAGGTGTAACTTTTATGAAGAAAAATAATTTATAAATGATGTGGGTTTTCATTAAAACGTGTAAGTTGTCGTAACAAGTATAAAAAATGCGAAGTGTTCGAAGAGGTGTAAGTTCCGGTCGGTCCATCTCTCTTCCATCTCGGACCTCTCTCTTTGTTTGTCTTTCTCTCTGCATCTCTCCGTTGTTCCATTTCCCGTAAGTAGGGTTTCTGAGAGAAAATATTTGAGGCCGAGCTTAAGTTGTTGGGAAGGCTAGCCATGGAAGTGGATGCATAAATACTTTTTTAAGTTGATTTTGTCGTGGAGCACAACCGCAAGGGTTAAGCGAGCACCACCGTCGGATTCGTCGATCGGTTGGTATTTCCTTTATTTAAATCTTTGGTACATTATCATCTCCTTGTTTGTCTTCTATCATTCGCATATACCTTCACACCCAACCCGAAATCGACACCATCGAAGCTCAGTACTCCATTTTCGTATTTTGTGCTATTCAATAGGAACTCTTCCTCTGCTAACAAAATGGACCTAATAGGAGCTCATTACGTACTTTTTTTTGTATTTTCTCCCTTCGAATAGGAAGTCTTCCTCTGCTTCTCCTATCTTTTGCAAGTTGAACATAAGTATCATAGTAGTTAGCAACAAGCATAAAAGGTGTTCTCCATTTACATGGCGAACTTGTTACGTTGGGTTATATATAACGAAAGAAGACTTGAAAAAAAATTTGTGTAATGTTGGGACGGGAAAAACGAAATTTTTTTTTTTTCGAGTAGCCAAAAAAGAAAAAATAAGAAACTCGATAAACAAACAATGACTAATCTTGTTTCCGCAACGGGTAGCACACTCGGTTGAATTTTGCTTTCAATTTTGTACTACTCGCTGATTTTATATTGCAGGAACTTATGTTTAGAAACAATCTGTGTTACACGGACTCTTGAAAATAGATAAAATACCTGTGTCGGACACATGAGAGTCCGACAAGGGTATGGGATATGTGTCGGATACTTTTCAACCGACACTTCTTATATAATTGTATATAAAACAATTATTATATGTGCAAATTATTGTGAAATTACTATAAATGTGATTTCGACCTTTGTTACATGTAGTACCATTTTATGTCACATATTAGACTAAAAATATGATATTTTTCCCCATATACCATTGAATGTAGGGTTAAGATTTAATTAGTCGACCAGTACATACATACCTTTTGCACCGTACTCGAGTCAGTCCGTGTAACATAGTAAACAACTCTTTCTTTTGATCTTTGAATTTCATGCGTAGTTGGTATTCAACTTAAAACATAGAAGCGAACTGAAAGAGTTGAAATGAGGATGGCGCTTTCCAAATTTTGTGAGAGCTATTCGTTTCCACACCCGATTCTGAATCAAGACTTAGGCGTTCACTTTCATGGCTAGCCTTTCCAACAACTTAGGCGGCCAAAAAAGGCGATGGCGTAAAACCAATACCTTCTTCCCCACGAGTCGGACAGTAACAGTTAAGGAAGAAGTTTGCCTTTAGTCCTTCTCTAATATCCAACTTCTCTAAGATGTGGTCCATTCGGGCATCGTCAATGCCCTCTGTTTCTGTGGTTGACGTGTCTGTAGGTGAACTCTTTAGGAGGTATCTGAACTGTGTGTGCACATACAGTGTACTCACATCCCAAGTGATGTTCAATTGCGTAACGAAGTTGTTCAGTTCTTCAAGTTCACGAACTGGTGTAACGGTGAGGTTCAGAAATTCAGAAAAGTCAAGGAGGCCAGGCAATTCACGAAGAAAATCTCCTTCGTAGAAATGGATAACCTTGCCTGTCATTGCACGCAACTTTTGAAATGACGGCTACCTTTGTCTTGAAGTTATCATCTTGCATATATATATAGCAGTTACATTTGAAGAGGAAGGTAGCTGTCATTCATGAGTTGCGGGCTGTCTGCACTTTATTGAGCGAGTTCAGGAAATGCGTACTCTCATTTGTCTTTTTTATGACATTCGTGCAGAATGAGAATGGATGGGTACGTTAGTAATATTTGTTGGCAGGCAGTGGCAGTCTTGCATGTTTCATTGTCACATACAATTGATGAAACTTGCTTGTACGCCCGGAAACAGTTACCTTTCTCTGATCTGGCCACTGTCTGCGCACCCGAAGGTAATGGAGCATGGGCGACGATGCAGCCACCTCGATTCTGTGCAACGAAGTTGCTCAGTAGGAAATTGAAGCCCTCAACTTGATGGCTGGCCTTTCCAACAACTTAAGCAGCGGGAGACGATGGCTGAAAACCAATACCTTCTCCCGATCTGAGTCGGACAAGCCTAATAGATTAAGGAAGAAGTTTGCCTTTAGTCCTTCTCTAATATCCAACTTTTCTAAGATGTGGTCCATCCGGGCATCGTCAATGCCCTCTGTTTCTGTGGTTGACGTGTCTGTAGGTGAACTCTTTAGGAGGTATCTGAACTGTGCGTGCACATACAGTGTGCTCCCATCCCAGGTGATGCTCAACTTCTTAACGAAGTTGTTCAGTTCTTCAAGTTCACGAACTGTCGTGAGGGGGAGGTTCAGAAATTCAGAAAACTCAAGGAGGCCAGGCAATTCACGAAGAAAATCTGATTCGTAGAAATGGAGAACCTTGCCTGTCATTGCACGCAACTTTTGAATGACGGCTACCTTTGTCTTGAAGTTATCATCTTGCATATATATGTAGCAGTTACATTTGAAGAGGAAGGTAGCTGTCATTCATGAGTTGCGGGCTGTCTGCACTTTATTGAGCGAGTTCAGTAAATGCGTACTCTCATTTGTCTTTTTTATGACATTCGTACAGAATGAGAATGGATGGGTACATTAGTAATATTTGTTGGCAAGCAGTGGCAGTCTTGCATGTTTCATTGTCACATACAATTGATGAAACTTGCTTATGCACGGAAAAAGTTACTGTCTCGATCGGCCCTGTCTGCGCGCAAGGTAATGGAGCATGGCGACGATGCACCCACCTCGATTACGTACAACAAGTTGCCAGAGGAAATTGAAGCCCTCAACTTGATGGTGGCCTTTCCAACAACTTAGTCGGAGAGCGATGGTGAAAACCAATACCTTCTCCACATCTGGTCGGACAAGCCTATGATTAAGGAAGAAGTTTGCCTTGGTCATACGTAATATCCAACTTTTCTAAGATGTGGTCCATCCGGGCATCGTCAATGCCCTCTGTTTCTGTGGTTGACGTGTCTGTAGGTGAACTCTTAAAGAGGGATCTGAATTGTGCGTGCACATACAGTGTGCTCCCATCCCAGGTGATGCTCAACTTCTTAACGAAGTTGTTCAGTTCTTCAAGTTCTGGCTGTCGTGGGGAGGTTCAGAATTTCAGAAAAGTCAAGGAGGCCAGGCAATTCACGAAGAAAATTTCCTTCGTAGAAATGGAGAACCTTGCCTGTCATTGCACGCAACTTTTGAATGACGGCTACCTTTGTCTTGAAGTTATCATCTTGCATATATATGTAGCAGTTACATTTGAAGAGGAAGGTAGTCATTCATGAGTTCTTGTTATCTACTTTATTGAGCGATTCGGAAATCGTACTCTCATTTGTCTTTTTATGACGTTAAATGCGGAATGAGAATGGATGGATGCGTTAGTAATATTTGTTGGCGGCAATGGCGATCTTGCATGTTTCATTGTCACATACAATTGATGAAACTTGCTTATGCGCTTGGAAGCAGATTACATTCTCTGATCTTGCCCTTTATGCAGGCAGGAAGGTAATGGAGCATGGGCGAGGATGCGACCACCTCGATTCTCTGCAACCCGTTGCTTTCGAAGAGAATAACTGGAAGCCAACAATTATGGTCTGTTTGGTAGAAGCGTGGGAAAGTACTTATAGCTTATGCCTAAACAGCTTACAGTTTATAACTATGAACATAAGCTGATTTATGACTTATAAATTAAGCATCTCCTGCCCCACTCAAAGAATAAGTTGATTTCTGACTTCCAAAAAGCTATAAACTATAAGCTATAAGTTAAACCAAACACATCAAAAATAGCTTAAATTGTGAAAAATTTGAAATAATGACTTTTTGTTTCACCAAAACAGACTTATTACTAACGTACCCACCCATTCTCATTCTGCACGAAGGTTAGAAAAGACTTACACTTGAATGTACGCATTTCATGAGATTGCTCAATAAAGTCCAGATAGCATGACTTCATGAATGACAGCTACCTTCCTCTTCAAATGTAGCTGCTATATATATATGCAAGATGATAACTTCAAGACAAAGGTAGCCGTCATTCAAAAGTTGCGTGCAATGACAGGCAAGGTTCTCTATTTCTACGAAGGAGATTTTCTTCGTGAATTGCCTGGCCTCCTTGACTTTTCTGAACTTCTGAACCTCCCCTCCCTTACGGTTCGTGAACTTGAAGAACGAACAACCGTTAAGTTGAGCATCACCGCGATGGTAGCACACTGTATGTGCACGCACATTTGAATACCTCCTAAGAGTTCACCTCAGAACCGTCAACCACGAAGCGAGGGCATTGGCGATGCGGGATGGACCACATCTTAGAAAAGTTGATATTAGAGAAGGACTAAAGGCAAACTTCTTCCTTAATCTATTAGGCTTGTCCGAATCGTCGAGAAGGTATTGGTTTTCACCATCGTCTCCGCCGCTAAGTTGTTGGAAAGGCCGACCATCAAGTTGAGGGCTTCAATTTCTCTTGAGCAACCGTTCAAGCAGAATCGAGGTGGTTGCATCGTCACCCATGCTCCATTACCTTCGGTGCGAGACATTGGCGGATCGAGAGAAAGTAACTTTTAGGCGCAAGCAAGTTTCATCAATTGTATGTGACAATGAAACATGCAAGATCGCTAACAAATATTACTAACGTACCCATCCATTCTCATTACGCACGAATGTCATAAAAAAGACAAATGAAGTCGCATTTCATGAACTCGCTCAATAAAGTCGAACGACCCTTAACTCATGAATAATGACTACCTTCTCTTCAAATGTAATCGCTATATATATATGCAAGATGATAACTTCAAGACAAAAGGTACCGTCATTCAAAAGTTGCGTGCAATAATGACAAGGTTCTCCATTTCTACGAAGGAGATTTTCTTCGTGAATTGCCTGGCCTCCTTGACTTTTCTGAATTTCTTAACCTCCCCCTTATGACAGTTCGTGAACTTGAAGAACTGAACAACTTGGTTAAGAAGTTGAGCATCACCTGGGATGGGAGCACACTGTATGTGCACCCATTGAGATCCCTCCTAAGCAGTTCACCTAGAACCGTCAACCTGTAAACAGAGGGCATTGACGATGCGGATGGACCACATCTTAGAAAAGTTGGATATTACGTAAGGTGAAGGCAAACTTCTTCCTTGTCTGTTAGGCTTGTCCGACTCGGATGGGGAGAAGGTATTGGTTTCGACCATCGTCTCCATTGCTTAAGTTGTTGGAAAGGCCACCATCAAGTTGAGGCTTCAATTTCCCTCTTGGG
This sequence comes from Camellia lanceoleosa, assembly GCA_025200525.1. Lineage (NCBI taxonomy): Eukaryota > Viridiplantae > Streptophyta > Magnoliopsida > Ericales > Theaceae > Camellia > Camellia lanceoleosa. The sequence continues at coordinate 8,225,342 of CM045772.1, forward strand.
CAACTTTGCCTGAGAATCGAGGTGGTGCATCGTCGCCCATGCTCCATTACCTTCGGGTCTTGCAGACGGTGGCGGATCGAGATGTAACTTTTCCGGCGCAAGCAAGTTTCATTAATTGTATGTGACAATGAAACATGCAAGGCGCACTTGCCGCCAACAAATATTACTAACGTACCCATCCATTCTCATTACGCACGAACGTCATAAAAAGACAAATGAAGTCGCATTTCGGAAATCGCTCATAAAGTCGAACAGACCCGCAACTCATGAATGACAGCTACCTTCCTCTTCAAATGTAACTGCTACATATATATGCAAGATGATAACTTCAAGACAAAGGTAGCCGTCATTCAAAAGTTGCGTCTTGATAACGAACAAGGTTCTCCATTTCTACGAAGGAGATTTTCTTCGTGAATTGCCTGTCCTCCATGACTATTCTGAAGTTCTGAACCTCCACCTCACGTCAGTTCGTGAGCTTGTGTAGCTGAACAACTTCGTTAAGGAGATGAGCATCACCTGGGATGGGAGCACACTGTATGTGCACGCCGCGAGATCCCTCCTAAACAGTTCACCTGAACCGTCAACCACAGAAACAGAGGGCATTGACGAGACTTGGGTAGGCTAGGCATGCAGTTCAGGGCTTCAATTCCCTTGCTTGATTCATAGTCACATACAATTGATGAGACTTGCTTGTACGCCCGGAGAAGTATTCTTCTCGATCGCCTTTGTCGACCACAAGGTAATGGAGCATGGGCCAGGATGCAGCCACCTCGATTCGCTGCAACCAAGTTGCTCAGTAGGAAATTGAAGCCCTCAACTGGATGGGCTTTCATCTGGTTTTTGTGGATGTGATGAGCACCAATTTCTCTGACAGCGGAATCGTGTCCAGATTGTTTAACCCCGTCATGAAATAGTTCAGTTGCTTCTGTGTCCTTTGTAGTCGGGCCTTCATAAAAGTATGTGCGTGTAGTCCTGCAGCCGTAAATGGAAAACAAAATGTAGTCCTTCCTGTGCAATATTTGCGACATTATGCATTTATCGCTTGTACACATAATTATTTTAATTGTAAGCTGTGTGAACTAAATGCAAAATTTGGATGTCTGTCCTTTCTTTTGTCTGTTTGAAAATCTGTATATGTGTTGGGAAATTCTGCGTGTTGTTGTTTGTGTTTACGCAAGATTTTGAGGTTAATGTACCACATGTTGCGCGTTTGTTTGTGTTCTTGTAAATATTGATTCAATACTTCGGAGTTGTCGTCATTGCATCTGATGGATATTGGTCACCTCGCACCAACAATGTTAGTTTTCTCCTTAAAGACTTCCTACCACTTGGTTTCGTACATATGTCTGTAAACAAACGCAATCGATCACCATGAATATCTTGATTTTTTCCTGATCAATTCTTCTGACGGCCGTGTACTTTTGTGTTTGTGTTATTTTTTTTCCACAAATTTTGAATGGCCTCGCTTTGCAACATCAATTTAGAACTTTTGTTTCAATTACGTCCATTTGATTACAACTCTTCACTGTTTTGTACCAGAAAATATGCATATACGTCTTGCATTTTTTTGTTGTAGTGAACTTATAACTTTACTGAACTTACATAATCGCAATCAATTGACATTGCAATCTTTGTTTTATAAATCACAAATGGCATTAGCAATTAGACCGAAAATGTCCACAAATTTTGAAACGGACTGTCAGAATTTAGGTAGTTTAAAGTGCATCGATCCAAATTAGACAACGAACAAAATGCGTACACCACCCCTGTAATTTCCCCTTCAATCTAATTTGTATGATTTGCTCTTTCATAAAGGGGAAGGAAAAGATTGAAGACAATTGCCGAACAACAAATCCAAATGTCCCACACTATCGCTGGCTCTTGTCGGAAGCGGCCAGTTGCACCATTCATTTGTTACAGGTACTAGTTGTTTATTTTGACAATATGGAATTACATTTTTTGTACTGAAATTACGCGGCTTGTCGAAGTTCAGTTTGTGATGTTTGAAATTGCTTTTGTTCCGCATGTCTGAAAATGTATAAATTGGTGTCGATTCAGTCCCGGATGTACGAAAGCTGTATTATGCCGATTTCGGGGCCAGCTTGACATAAAAACTTGCATATATATATATGTATTCATATTTAAGATTTAGTGATGATAAGCTTCACGATGCTTGCATGCAGCCAGCAACAATTCAAGGAAATGCAAGGGCCAGACTACACTGGACAAAAAATGGTGAGTGTCGAAATCTGTATTCTCTATAATACACTATGATGGAAACACATCGCTGGGTTGCTATCCACATGTTGTATTGAATGGTCGTAGTGGCCTTGTGATTGTTGTCATCTTCTTATTATTTTTGTAAATTTCAATTCCTTGTAAAAGTCCAGCTACGTTTTGTCGCTGACTTTTTGCTGCAACTGTTATTTGTATTTGCAATCTTATTTAATTACCAACAATGCACGCGGATTGCGTTTGGCATAAAGTTCTACTTAAAGTAATTTTGGACTCATAGTTGTTACTTGTCTTGTACGCCTGTCATTTACTTGGTTAAAGACTAGAAAGGAGATTGGGGAAAGGTGGAAGGCACTCCCCTCTGATGAGAAAAACAGGTTTGCGGAAATGGCTAAGGCGAGCGCTGAGGAACACGCCAAAGTTGTACCATCTGCACCGAAGTCTGAAAAGGTCATTACGTACTTCATGTTTTCGTAAATGCATTTGGCTACGTCCTGCTTTCCTGACATTGTTGGTTGTATTTTTGTATTAATTTAAGGGTAAAAAATGTGCAGGGTAAAAGCCAACTCCGCATATCATTGAAGTCAATTGTTGAGCTAGTTAATCGGTTCAACGAAGCACAAAAGCAGGCAGTCATTGACATTGGGTTTGCTGGCCTCCTGGGGATGAAGTGTACACGTATAGATCACGACTTGTGTGCATGGTTGGTACAGAACTTCGATCCTGACAGTAGTTCATTGAATGTTCATGGTTGTCAAGTCAGGCTCACGTGTAAGGCAGTTAATGTTTTATTGGGAATACGGTGAGAAGACGATGACGTGCAGTTGGCTGGGTCATTAGAAGCATATCCCAATATCTACGATGAGGTTGGAGTTGTTAATAGAGTCATTCCTTTGAACAAGTTGAGACTTTATCTGACCGAGACTGATGGTGCGGAGGACGAGTTTCGGCGGAAATTTGCGCTGTACGTGTTGGGGGCCATGTTGTGTCCTACCACAATGACCGGCTTGAATCCATCGTTCATTCATGCCGTGAAGGACGTGAATCGTATGCGAGCTTGTAATTGGGCAAAGTTGACACTGCAATGCCTTCACAACGGTGTTCGCAAGTATAAAGGTCATCGCAGTGCAACTGGATGTGTTTTCCTGCTAATGGTATGCCAATAACGTGATTTTTTTCCATTCCCCCCTTCATGTGTTTGATGCACTGTTCTGTCATGGTTCAACAAATTGGCCTTCATTGGGACATACAATGGTACTTGCTTTGTGAGTACGACGAACAACACTCTTCCTTACCCAAGTATGGTACTCGCAGGAATATATTTTGTGTGAGTACCGTCATGAATTTAAGAACAACGAGTACAGGGCAAAAAGTATGCCGAACCTCAATGGAGGAACCAATTAAAACTAGGTTGCGAAGAGGGGAACCTGAACATAACTTTTTTTTCCTTGGTTTCATCAATAAAGTCGTTGGTGTGCTGTACATTTTTTTCCCCAAAAAATATTGCATTATATGTGCCTATGAAGTTGACAGCATCCTCAACAAAATCGGTATTCTATGTACGTTCCGCTGCAAAATTCAGAATAATGAATGTCATTGTTACTGAATATAGTTAATTTTTCTGGGAAGAACAACTTAATTATGGTGTGCCCCTCAATGTCCACAGCTGTTGTACCTTGACTGTGTTTGTCTGACCTCGACTACGACGCGGTCCACACCTCGGCTTCATGATTGGGGTGATACCCAAATACGGGAGACGCTGCGACGTATGCGAAGGAAGCACAAATTCCCAACAATTGCGGTAAGCACTCCTACCACTGTGCACAGTTCACACCATCGACCCACTTCTCTTCAACATACAATGTCAGACTTCATTGATGCGTTTCTATGATTAGGTGGAGTTTGATTCCAGTAACGCGGATGATGCTGACATGGATGCATGCCATGTCGAGAACCAACAAAAAGGACAGTACAATGAAGTCCGTATGAGCAATTTGGAGTCCGACATTCGCGAAGTGAAGGAAATGATGAAGCAAGTTCTCCACAACCAAACAGATTTAATGGAGATGTTGCGACATTTGAAATAAGCAAGTTGTTGGCAATGACAAGGTAATCCATCCAAGCAAATATTTAATTTTCACACAGTTGAGCCACATCATGTAAAGATGGTTTATAAGACTAAGTTCACGAATGTGTATGTATGATTAGGTGGAAGGCAATGATGTGTGTATCATTAACCTCTCTTCCAATGTTGCTCAACCGGAAATCTTTGAAGCAATCGCTTCAACATTTCGATTTTGCCAACGAACCGTTCACTGAACAAACCAATTTACGTGAACTGAAGCAAATGCTACACCACCTCATCGAAGGTATATTCTCTACACCGCAATCGGCAGGCGTGGCCCAACAGGGTGTGGACCCTGCTGTTGGAGTCAAGGCGCATGACGATGGCGTGGCCAAACCATCTGACGAAGTTAACCCAATGGAGTGTAATATTTCAGATGTACAAGGGGTGGATCACCAACAACAGATTTTGAAGGGAACCTTGGCAAGGGACAAAAGTCATTTGCATGATGGGCAGAAGCTGAACATTGAAGAAGGTGGGGACAACAATAAGAAGGGAGGCCTTCGGTCAGGGGAAACACATGAAATTGAAGATAAATACACTCATGACCTTCAACAGGCGTGAAAGAACATGGCGTGCGATGTGCATACTTCTCCTACTAAGCTTGGCAAACCATTGGGAGCAAGCTAATCGTTACGGGAAGTGCAAAGGAAGACGAAAAGGAAAAGGAAAAGGAAAAAAAGCGGAAGTGGAGTTCAAGCCACTGAGGTAGGGATATGCAATTGTGCATCGATAGCAAAACAAATAGTGGAGTTGACGACATCAGTTCACCTGTGGATGTTGATGGTGTGGACAATGTGAACAAGGTACAAATACTGCCTTTCATGGCCCACAAGTTCTGAATACCCAATTCATGCCCACATCAATAATGTTTTGCTAATTTTACAATCATCTGTGTTGTATTGTACTAGTTGTCAAAGAATTGCATGTTTGCAGTTATGACTGCTGCCATATGTTAGTACACATTTCTAACAAACTCCGCACCAAACATCACAAGTTGGGAAAACTCTGGGGCTCAGTTTTTACATCATTTCACGTTGTTTTCTTGACTCTGACCTTGTAATGTAATGTAAGCTTCAATTTTTTGTGAAATGTGTCTTTGTTAGTTGGTCATTTATTTTTGTAGGACTCGTTCACGGCGTTGGACAAGAAGGGTTGTTATCGGCGGAGGAACAAAACTTCTTAACTATGTATTTGACGATAGCAAAAATGAAATGTATTGTTTCATTTACTATTTGCAAATTTTAAATAATGATCGTGAAATAACTATCGTTCTAAGGATCATTTTTTGCTTGTAGGGACATTGTTGTTTCCATGAATCTTCATGGGCGACCATGTGAACTTGCCACGGCGTGACATGCGACGCCAAACGAAGTCTGCTATCCGAAATTGTAAGTGTTGGTCTGCACAAATATGAATCTGCGTTTTCAAGACTTCGAACTCGAAACCTTTCTAATCAACTTGCCTTGTGTCTTGCATACAATGTTCCGCAATCAACTTGGTGGTGGTGCAATTGACTAATCGACAGAGGATTTACACAATGACGAGGCACACGATTGGTTCTTTCCGTATATGTGTCGGTAAGTAAGTGTTTAAAAGCTCGTTGTGTATTGTGTATGACATATTTTGACAAATGTTTCCGTCAATGACCTTTATGCATTACACATGCAGACTTGATTCTAAATAAAGATATGCAACCTCTGCACCATGAACATATCGTCACATCCTTTTTCGGACATGACAGATACACTGCGATTGATGCATGCCAGAGGGTAATATCAATGTTCATCCCGTTATATTAAAACGAAAATATGAAAGGCATTACATGTTTACATGGCCTCTAAACAAGGTTTGCCGTTGTGTTTACGCCGAGATTTACATGCCTTTCAATTACAGAGGAGTGCATTGGTTGTGCGTTAAAATTGATATGGTGGACCGTAGCCTACCTATTCGACTCGGTCCCATCCAACCGATCAACAAAAGGAAGTGAATCTTGGCTAAAATGTTGGTATGTCCTTCTCGTGCATTTCTGAACAATACAAAAAACTTGAACATCCTTTACGTAAACCAACTTCAACCTTGTGGAACAGGTTCAAACTATGCACGACTTGCTGCAACTACACTTTGGAAATGATTATGTTACAGACGTGCGTAGCTTTCCCCTCTGCATGTTAGATGAGAGGCCAGTACAACAACTGGACGAGTAATCCACAATCCCTCCCTCACATTAATGTCTATGCTGCATGACTGACTTAACGAACCTATTAAGTATTGACGACAACTTTAATGTCAAATTATTTTTGTAGCACGTTTGACTGTGGGATGTTCGTCATCAAATTCATGCAGCAACCTGATTTAAGCCCCGGTCCACACAAGGTACATTCTACCGCTTAATTTTCATTTGTCAATCAAATCCTTCCTTGTATGTCCTGCAATTTTAACTGATTTGTCTTATGATCTTTCTGTACAAAGTTCGCTCCCTGTGTGCGTCATAAGTTGTTGGTTGACATCGTTATGGATGTCAATAATGCAAAGATCGCAGAGTACCAGGAGTACCTTCATATAAGCAATGCCACAAGCTAGGCCAGTGATGGGATTGGGCTGCCAGTATGCCAGTAATTTGGGTGGCAATAGGACTTAACTAATTTTTTATTGTTTGATTTCAATATGGATGTTATTTATGGCTCCCCAGTATTGTTTTTGCTGGACGATGTAAATATGGACTAACTGCAAAGTACAAGTCAAATGTAAACATGGATCAAACATGGCGATGTGGCTGCTGACTTAGTACTATTTTCTTTACGCATGTTTCTTGTTGGGATGAATGCGACTGTAACTGTATATAATTTACGGCTGCTTTTGTTGCCGAAGTGTTTTTATAATTTAATTACGAAAAAGGGAAAATTAATTTTCAAAAATGAAAGAAACCACATTATGAATGAAAACTCAATACTCTTCGTAGGTAGGTTATATATCAGCCCATTAGCACATATGACTCCAGCCAGAACAAAACTTTCATGGCTTACAGGGAAGGTTAAAAAAAAAAGAAATCAAATCTACATATCTGCTGCATCATCAGCAGCGTCTTCTGAAGAGTTGTCCGTACTATCTGATTGACTGTCCTCATCCATTGTCTTATCAGACTTCGCTTCGTCCGCCGCCAAGTTCTCATCGGTCAGCCAATCAACGTTCTGCTTGATAGCGCCGACTTGCCGCTCCAAACTTGACAACCGTCTGTCCACTTCATTCAGCCTTTCGTAGATAGCTTGCAATCGCCGAATCTGAGCAAGATGAGCTTGAACAATAGCTTCAATCTTGTTCGAATCAGACATTTTGTAGGAATATGTGTATGGTTTATTTGACTGACTACTTTTTTAGAGGAATGTACAGATTCATAATATTACACAACACTATGCTGTATGTATTTGTAATATATGGTACATGACTTGTATGTTTGCAGAAGACCTCATGCATTGTGACATACATTGTATTAATTTCTCAAACTGGCCGAATTCATCTTGCAAAAATTCGTTCCTTCTTGCATGCACCAAGTCATCCGTTCAGTACCCCTGATCGTCCATTATTTGGCATTTCCAACACACATGCATTGCACCTTCCATCAGTACTATCCCACTGTCATTGATTTCCACACCCACAGTTCATCATACATTCACATTCCTCATTTGTATTTGTGCCCCAACCCAATTACATGTCTACTCATCCATAAAGGTTAGCAAAATTGCTCTTATCAGATAAATATGCCTTTCCAACTGCACCCAACCTATTAAATGAAATACCCGCAGTCAGTAAGTTGCTTTTACGCAGTTTGGGGTAGGTGTTGCCACCAAACAACAATAAGTGTGTTCACATCTTTAAACCTACCACCAACGTATTAATGACTACGGGTTTAAGGTAAATTAACATTTACAACCAACCACAAAAAAGTTTGGAACCAGTGTTGTTTCCTTTACATTTGGGTTTGTTTTTGCGTGCATATATTCTTCGTGAACTCGCGAAACAAAGTTTGACTCAATCAAGAACCTTCACACCTATGGATGCACACCACAGAACGCGGCGTGGACAATCACTTGCAATGGTGACAGCTCCCGAATCAAGTCACCGAATTGGATTATGGTGGGTATATCGATTCCTTGTGATCGGCGTTTTTGAAACAGGTTCCCATTGGAGTTTTGAACCTCTCAGATTACAACCGCACCCCAATACAAGATGCTTGCTGGGGAAGTATTTTGGAATTCAGCCATCGTTTGCCAAACGAGTTCAGTGTGAACACCACTGTCGCTGTGCTTTTCTGAAGGTCACAAAAGCCCGGTCGGTTGAAATGCAGCGGCAATTCCCTCATGTCAGCGACTCCCAAGTTAGGCATCGTTTGCAAAGTGAGGTTGGTCAGATGACTCGTCGACTCATTAGGAACTCACGGATAGAGGACGCAAAGGCAGAGTCGAAGATACATGGATCGAACCCGCATTGCGATCAAGGCTATAATGGAGATCTCAGACGGTGTCGGACCGACCTTCAGATTACTCGGACTCAAGGTTGTTGATTTGGCGAGGATCAGCAGACCGACATGTGTATGACATAGTAGCGTAGTCTTGTAAGTCGCCATCGTCGGCGAAAATAAACGACTTACAAACTATGACGTCATACTCGCTAACCATTACAGCGGTGCATGCGTTAATGTCTTCATCATGTCCACTTTGTTGAAGGTATTTTTGGGTCACCGTCCTCGACTAAAAACCCGCCTTATGATTTTTGTTGATGCGATGAGAAGGTAATTTTTTGTAATGTCAATGGCCGATATCGTAAACTATGGTGTAACCTATGTTTTGTTGATTACTTCATGTTTGTGAACCGTTCAATATGGACAATAAGGTTTAAGTGTCAGAATCATTGACTGGAATCACAACCTGTAATTGCAGACAAAAATTGTGCACAACCGGCAAACGGTGTCATACACTCTAACATCAATATGGTTACATAAAGTTGTTTTTTCAAACACAACCGTTGTGTGGAAGCATACCCCATGGGGTCAACCTGTGCATTACCAATTTGTCTCCCATTGTGCATTGTTATGAACTAATCAGCTACCCTTCAAACAAAAAATTATACAATAGACCATGCAGAACCAGAGTATTGATATTCACTAATGAAGAAGTCAGCACGATGGTGAAGAAATGTACGACGCATTCTATATATCTGCTTTCAACTTGCTAACAGATAATAGTTGAGCCCACAGAAAAGTCACAAACAGATACTAGTTGACAGATAACAGATTTGCCAAATCTGTTAATTACAAACAAACCTGCAACAGATAACAGAAGTTGTTCATTAGAACCAAAATTCATGCACCCAGATAAGAGAACCTGCAACAGATAACAGGCCACAGATAAGTGACAATGCACCCACAAAATTCAGTCATCCACAAAGCATCCACAAAATTCATCCACATAGCATCCACAGAAATGAATCCACATACCATCCACAAAATTCGTCCGCAGATCTGCCAAATAGCATCCACAAAGCTCTTACAATGACACCAACGTTTCCCAAAATTCATTACAGAATAACATTATAAGTTACATCATAATAACTTATAAAATTCTTTCCGTACATTCATTCCATAATAAAATTCATTCCACAAAGCTATTAAGTAAGTTACATAAGTTACATCAATAATAAAATTCATTCCATAAACATTACTTACATCATGAAGTACAATACAACAAAAACTGGTACAAACTTCCATTCTGCTTCCCAAAATACAAAGAAGTACAAAAGTGTCATGATCAAGTACAAAATGATAGAAAATACAATGAAATACACCATCGCGTTGGTAATATGTTCTATCCTTTCAAGCCTTCGACCATGGTCATTTCCAAAGTCATGAAGCCTCGCCCTTACATCGTTGAAGTGTTCTCTTGTTAAAGCATCACCGTGTCTAGTGTTGGAAGGATTACGGGCGTAACGTCTTCATTATCTTGACCCACTTAACTTGAAGTAATTGCAATGGGGAGGGAGTGGTACTCTACAATGCATGACAATCGATTAGTTGAACGACAAATATTACATCGCTACTACTAAAGGATTAAAATTTCCAATACATACTTACATATTTTGATGGGCAAACAAAGAACAAACGCCCTTCATTTCTATTCTCATTGTTCTGACAATACGTATGGCAGCGGTTCTTCCCCAATTGCATAGCCTCGTTTGTATTCTTATGTTGCTAATGTTAGAAGAAGAAGCCATGTTTTAAATCTGCGTACATGACAAAGTTGTAGTGCTCTGCTATGCTTCTGTTTGATGGGGTTAATAGCAGGTCTAGTTTAATTTGAGGGAGTGTGTCTTCTCAAACATCTATTTGTTCAAACTTCCAGTTTAATAGCATTTGCAGAGGTTACATGCACTAAACCGGTAATAGCATTTGAACAAACATCGCAATCAATCTACACACATAGCATTTTGAAACCGAACAAATCTGAAGCTTTCAAACATAGCATCTGTGATTAACTACACACATGTTACACACATAGCATTTTCAATCAACAAACATGGCGCTTTTACAAACATATCGTTCAATGTGAAGTAAATTATCAATCACACATGTTAAGCAACTATTATCAACAAATCATACCGACGTGAAATGATTATGGAGATTGTTGGAGATGATTCAAGAGTTATCAAACCGAAATAGTTATGAACAAATGACACATGTGATTTTGAACAAACACACCTGAAATACTTATCAACAACTCAAGAATAGTTATGAACATTTAAGTTCGGGCCAGAATAGTTATCAACGTTGATAATAGTTAATTCAAGTCACGCAACTAACACATTAGTTGATAGCGTTCATTACAACAATTCATACGTGATTCACAACAAATTCAAAGAAAATCACATTATCATTCGACATTAAAATTACGCAACTATATGCATTCATTCAACTAATTATCAATCTGCATAATCATACTATGTTACGCAAAGATGTGATCCTTTCATTTTATGTTGGATCGTAAACCTTATTCATACTACGCTCGGAAAATGTATACTTTAACATGCATAAATGTTCGTCACAATATGTGCCACATTTTTCAAGCATACCATTAATCTATCTCGCATAACATGAATTTTCAAAGTCAGAATTTTCGAAGCCCTATTTTTCAATGAGTAATTTTGGAAGCCCTAATTTCCAAATTTCAAATCTATTTTGTGAATCACAACCATAACTTCTTGATTTCAGCGGTTGGAGGACGAACCTGGTTCATCTATGGCCTGAAAGCCCACGTTATCGTCAACAAATTCCTTCTCTACAGCCGACGGTGGACGCGGTCTAGCTTTGGCTCATGGGCGACTAGATTGAGGTGTATACTCTGTATAACCTGTATAGCAGAGCGGGAAAACGAAAATTTTTGTTTGGTTTGCATTTGGGAGACGAGTTTTGAAGAAAAAAATTCCTAAAAAATTGTTTGGTTTGAGTTTTTCTGAAAAACATTTCTAAATCACTTTCTCTCTCTTACTCATCAATTAATCAATTTTTTCAAGCATCCTCTCTCCTTCCCAATCACTTTTTGTCTCACACACATCTACTCAAATTCTCCCAAAATATCAAATCATCCCAAACTCCCAAAAAAACAACTCTCCCAAAATACACAAGCAAACAAACCAAAGAAATTTCTAAACTCTCTCCCCAAAATTTTTATAAAATACAACTCTCCCAAAACAAACCAAACAATATTTATTTTCATTTTTAGTCCAGAACCCAAAAAATCATTAACAAAATCTTGTATGAATAAAGATTGGGACTCCCTTTCCCGTGACGAGGATCTCTCCTTGCAAGCCCTCCTTGCGCCACCTTGCAAAGAGATTGGGCCTACTTTTAGGCCCAATCTTGATAATCAACTGCTCATATTTTATGATTTATTCAAGATATCATACTTGTAAAAATCAATCTACGGATATCGAAAGTATGGGATGGTGTTATAGTTAATAGCTGAAAGAAAACTACTCCGATCGAGATAGTCACGATATTCCTGGTCAACGTGATTTTCCATGGGTATGTAAGATGCATTTAACTGCATACATTTAATGATGATAACTTCAAAACGGGTCCCCGATTGCCAATGCCGTAACAACACTATCCAATGCAATGCACAATATTTGTGTATTCATAATACATTGGGATTATGATTCCCTCGATTTGTTATAGACTTGAGCTGTTTGGTAGAGCTGTGAGAAAGTGCTTATAGCTTATACCTAAACAGCTTATAGCTTATAACTATGAACATAACTTCATTTCTGACTTATAAATTAAGCATCTCCTGCCCCACTCAAAGAATAAGCTGATTTTTGACTTCCAAAAAGCTATAAGTTATAAGCTATAAGCTAAACCAAACACATCAAAATAGCTTAAATTAAGCTGAAAGTTGAAATAAAATGCGACTTTAATTTGCACCAAACAGGCTATAGATTTGTTGGTTTCTACCTTTGATCTCGTGTAATGTACTTCTATGCTGTTATCCTAAATTTAGAACTGGTTGGTTGAGCTTAGGAACCAAGTCTAGTTGCCCAGATTTTGGAAGTGTTGATATAGGTAATATGCTTATCTGTTGAAATGCGGAAACAGCTTGTATGCTTATCTGTTCAAATGTTCATACAACTACTATGTTCATCTATTGTAAAACGGGAAGCGTGTAACATGAGTCACTGTCCGTTATAAGTGGTTGGCCAGGTTCGAAGCCGTCGATGTGAAATTTAGAAAATGATTAGAAATGAAAAAGGAAATGAGATATGAATATTGTGGTCATGTAACGGAAATGTGTCACGGATTGGTTTATGGTAATTGAACATTTATGAACTGCTGATGTCTCAGTTATTGCTCATATTGTGTTTAGCATATCCAGACGTTGCTCTCACCCTATATGGGACACCATTTTTCAGTACAAGTGGCACCTGTGACATAGCTTTGATGGATGTGGAGTTGAAGACTCTTAGTTTTTAATTATTTTGTTGTATTACATGTACATCAAGCCACGGCTTATTTTGTATACAATTAGCACTCTTCTCAGGAAACCAAGTGTGAACTTGGAAAGTCAGGTTTATAGGCCGATTGCTTTTTGTTGTTAACATGTAATATTGTTGTAAGAATTACTACGATGAATGAAAAGTCTTGATTTCTTTTATACCATTGCATGTCTAATATAATGGGATTTATGTATTATTTTGAGGGCGTTATGCCATCCTTTGTATCATCATTGACACGGTTGCCTGTTTGTGCGCCTCGCATAAACGGATTGTCATCCTGTATTGTTAGTGCATGACACATTGTCCGTTGCTCATCGCAAATTTTACCCTTGACGAAATTTTATTCATCGACTTTAGTAATTATTTTAATTTTAATTTCTACGAAAATTTAACTTCGTGATTCCCTACCTTACGCTCACTGCTTCACGAAAAACAAATAAAAACTAAAAAATCAAAAAAAATTAATAGTAACATAAATTGGCACGTCAAACATATAATCGCAAATTTCCTATCACAAACATCATATCCAAGTACAACAAAAATCTATTACCCAAGGACTTTTAAAAAAATCATGAAATAACATAAAATAGCAACCGTAACCACCTTATGCAGGTGGTGTGGCATGTTTACAAAGCCAAAAGTCAAAAGTCAAAAACTCAGAATTTGACTTCAATCACATTATTCTAAGTCACATCATCTCTCGCCACATCATTTCAACCCTAACTAAAACGGAACCCATATTTCACAAAAAGTTAAAAAGAACAATTATTTTTATTTAAAAAGTGAGGGAAAAATTGGACTAAAAAATGCAATTTATGTCTTTGTGATCTAAAACAATGACGAAAAAAAATTGGATGTTTATGCTAACTTTTGACTTTTATGGAAAAATGTGTATTACAAAATTGTATAAATTAATGTGTAAGGAAAAACAACAATGTTAGGTATCATGAAAAATCTTTATAACAACGCACTACACATTAATCAAGGTAATCCAAAGATCATAAATCTTTCATGATCATTTTCATGAAAAAAATTTAATGATCCCTAACTTTCTCAAGGAAAAATTATAATTTGAAGAGTATTGTTAGTATATGAAAAACTATGAATGATCATGAAATATTTATGACCTTTGATTACACTCAAAATAAATTGCTACACACTAATCAGGTAATCCAAGAATCATAAATCTTTCATGATCATTTTATGAAAGTTTTTCATGATCCCTAACTTTTCTCAATTCTAATTGTAAAGCGTTGCCGTAATTTTGACTTTTCCGAATAGTAATAACCTGTTTGACTTGTTGGTTTTTTTCCCAACTTGCCAACTTCGCTTATGTAGTGTCACGACGTTTCGTTTCCTCCCAAATTTGGAACAAAACCAAAGTCGCCAGACACGCTCCCATGATGCAAGACTTTTCACGATGACCCACA